>CAUYQV010103480.1:0-25430 GCA_963574575.1 Galagoides demidoff | reverse complement strand
GAGGTGGTGTAGCCTAATTAGGTAGTTGAAGGAGAATACCTGAATTTCAGTAGAAACCTATTACCTATTATGGGAGCTGTTCAAGGGAACTGCTACTTATTACCTATTACGGCAGCTGTCTGCCTAAGGTGTCTCAATCAGTGGCTTAATGGCTGTGCAAGCAGGTGTGGGGGAGGCAGCAGGGAGTGGCCCTGCGGTTTAACAGAGCTTATGCAGTAAATGACAAAATGGTGCTGGTCTGGCCCTTACATTATAACATTATGTCCATTCTGGAGGATATAGTATCATAGTTTATGTTCCTCTATAAGCAAACCCTGGGATAAGACTTGAAGGACAAGTTCATTTTGAAAGTGATACTAAAGAACACCAATAGGGGAATAGGGAAGTTAAGCCTAATAAGGATATTTTCCAAGCAGATTATGATTCCGTGTAAGTAGAGCTTTATCCCGTGGGAACTCTAACAGCCAGTGAGGCTGGAGTTCAAGTGCCTAAGTGTTGTTCCCTTTGAGAAACAAGGCGACCAGGATGTTTATACACCAACCCCCATGAGTCATTGGCTAGGAACTACTCCTGAAGGTCATCAGTTTCCTAGCACTTCTGGCCTGCCCATGGTTCTGACCACTGAGGCAGTCAAAAGGTTGGATATGTTGGCAGTTAGAAGTTAGTTCAGCAGGGGTGAGGGCGGGGGCAGCATTCAGGTCCCGTCATGGCCTCTAAATTCAGTCCAGCCACTGCCTCCTCAAGGGGGTATCTGATCATGGTCGTGACTTAAAGAATTAGAGCGATGGGATTTGTGGGACCAGATACAGTCCCTGCTGCATCTGTTGAGTTTAATGATTTAACTGGTATCTTTTAACTACTTCTTTTACTTTCTTCTGTTCAAGATACTCAACATCCACAGCATTGCTTCTGGTAATCTGGTTTGCTTTTTCAGTATCATGACACAGCTGTCATTCTTGAGGGGCCAGGAGTCTCTGGATCCTGTGTCTTTGTCAGACAGTAGTTGCAGTAATTGCACATTCACTACCATGAGACATGGAAGCATCACAAGGCACTGCCTCGAGCATCTTCATTGTTCCAGATGTAATCTTTCCTGCTGCATTATGGAGCACCAATCCTATCTCCTTGAGCTAATTAGTGTCAATTACTCCAATTAGTATAGCAAATTCCTTTCTTTTATTCTTGTTGTTGCCACCCAGCAAGGCTCAGTTGCCCAAGATGAACGCAATATCTGGAGACAGCAGTGTTTACAGCAAAGAAAGAGTTGAGTCTGCATAGCACTAAGCAAGGGAACGGGAGAAATTTCCCAAATCCACCTTCCTGAGAATTGGGGAGATAGTTTTTAAAGTCTGTTTGATAAGCAGCAGGTTAGGCAATCAAGGTCGACTAATGACTAATGGGCTGGTTTTGGAGCAGAGCTATCCATCCTTTGGTGTGGGCCACTGTCTTTGTTGATCAGCCAATCCACTGAAATGCAATTCCTTGGGTAGGGGGGAGTCCAAGAAAATTTGAGTCAGTTTCTGGACCTGGGTGGGATAGTCAATCCACTGGAATGCGGGATCTGGAAGATATCACAAAACCTACCCTGGAGAAAAGTTCAAATCTTTGTAGCTACCACCTGCACCCTCTAGAGCTGCAATTACAGAGAAGCAAACGAGAGGATAGTGATTGGTTATTATCGTTATTTTAGCTGAGCCCTTTTCTTCTCATTTTGGGTCACTTATTCCAGCTCTCACCTTGTACCCCCTCATCAATCTGCAGGGGCAGTATCTTATCATTATGTAGAAGGGATGAGTCCACAGTGACCAGGAGGCAATTATACATCAGTACAGTGTTTTTCAACCTTTTTTTTTTTTTTTATCTCACAGCACACTTAAACCTATAGTTCAACTTCCACAGCACTCTTAAATTTTGTTGATTAAAAAAAAAGAGTTTAAAAAAAGAATATAATTACTGTGCTTTGAACTTCTTTTGAAATATTTTAATTAATGGTCTTTAAAAAATGTTTTCTGCCCAGCAGTGTGCTATAATACTCCAGTTGAAAATCACTTAGTAGAACTTTTCATATTGCCTCTGGTAAATGATTTCTCCAACCTCAATACCCAGGAACCAGGGCCTTGAATACTGTAGAGCCCTTGATTCTGAAACCACATATTTTAGCTATGACATAGTTCCAAAAGATGGTCATAGGTTTAAAGTATATTGCATTTGAAGGTCAGCCCCTGAACTTTACAAGGTGTTCTCATCAAGCGGAGGCTCTTCCAACATTCAATCAGATCAACAGCTTTCAGGTCATTCTGTGTGTAAGATCAGTGAATTCATTATCTAATGCCCATTGTCTCACCTCCTTTACTGAGAAGGGGGTCTCTTGAAGTGAGAGAATGTTTTGTAGGATGTTAACTAAACCAGACATAGTTATTCATAACTAAAACAACTAGGTGAAGGAATCAGCAAAACTACAGAAGATCCGGATAACACTATCAACCAACTTAATAGCTGCAAAATGTATATTCTAATTACCTTTGAGCATCCCTCATCAGATTTTGTAACTTGACTCATCAACAAATTTCAATGATCTCTATGTATTTTTTTATAGTCTTCTCCCTTAATTTGTTACTTGACCTTTTGAGTTATTTCCTAGAAATGATGGATTTTCTACAAAACAAAGGAGCGGAGATTCTGAGGCCTCCTCACCTCAGGCTTCCTGCACCCAACTTCATCATCCCCCACAACTTGCCTCCTATGCATGCAACCCCTCATTGTTTATCCACGATCTGCCCCAAGGCATGGGGGCGTAATCTCAGTTTAATCCAAGAGATGGATTGGAGGCAACTTCTCCTGTTCCCCCAGCAAGATTTCTGTTGTATTAAACATTTTTTTCTTGCTTGACAATCCTTGTTGTCTCAATAATTTAATCTTTGTACAACAAACAGCTGAACCTAGACTGAAATCTCCTTGTGGTTTGGACAACAGTTTGAATGAGTCTAGTTGTGCTAACTCTGAGTGATGGCAGGGAGGAAGGGGGGTGGGTTGGAGGTTTCACTATGACTCAGTGGTTAATTAAATGCTTATGAATTCATGGTTTATTGTGAGCCTCTCACACATCAATAATCATGTAAATATATTCAACACACACAGGCAGCAATCAGGGAGAGATGGGACGGAACCACAGCACACTGACTTAGGAACCAGCAGGTAAGTTTTCTCTCAAATGCCAGCTCTCAGGGGGTCACTGCTCCTTTCCCAGCACCCAGAGGAAAAGAGGCCTCAGAGTTCTCTTGGGCAGTCCCTGAGGGCCTCTCAGCCATCACCAGTTTTCTTTACAGTTTAGCCACCCACTTCAGTACTTTGTTATGGAACTATCTAAAGTACTTTTGGGCAGGTGTAATTTTTTTTTCTTTTTGCGGTAATTTAATTTTTCATTAAATACATTTATGGGGTACAATGTGATGATTTGATATACAATGTGGAGTGCTTGAATCAAACTGATTAACATAATCATCACCTTACTTAGATTTTATGGTAATACGTTTAGAATTTACTCTTAGTTGTTTTGAAATGGACACTCGCATTGTGCACATTAGATGGGATCCCACTGAATGCCTTCTCTTTTCCCTCCACTGGCCCCCCCTTCCCTTCCCCTCTCTTCCCTCTCCCCTCTTTCTTGCTGGACTATATTTGTGTTTTATCATTCATACGAACATGTAAGTGATTATATGTTGGTTTCAAAATCATATTGAGTACATTGGATACATTTTTTCATTCTTGAGATACTTTATTAAGAAAAATATATTCCAACTCCATCCAAATAAACATAAAAGATGTCTAGCCTCCATCTTTTTTATGGCTCCATAGTATTCCATAGTATATATATATACCACAATTTGTGCCAGATGTCATTTTATCACCTCCATTCTCCACTCAGGTACTTTGCACTCTGTGGGGTCAGCAATGCCACTGTAGCTGAGGTACTGTCCTACGTGACTCCATCTTGAGACATGTGGGAACACAAATCCTTATTCTATGTCAAGCATTCACCCAGACAGGCCTTTTGATGAGGACAATGTTGTTGATTCTATTGACAGATACAGAAAAGGACCTTTCAAATAAAGAATCCTACAGACTATTGGCACAAAGACTTTAATGAATTCAGTATTTTCCATCTGAATAAAACAATATGTAAAAAGAATAATATATTCTGACGAGTCAGATTTATTCTTACAATCCAAAATTGGTTCAACACAAAAGCATAGCATCTTAAAGGAATAGAAGAGAAAACCACAGTTAACCCTCCATATTCATTGGTCTTGCATTCATGGATTCAATCAACCACATATTGAAGTATTTAGGAAAAAAACTTGTGTCTGTGCTGAACATGTACAGACTTTTTCCTTGTTTTTATTTCCCAAACAATATAGCATTACAGCTGTTTATACAGCATTAACACTGTGTTAGGTATTATAAGGAATCTAGACATGATATAAAGTGCACAGGAGGATTTGCATAGTTTTAAAGCAAAACTACACTGTGTTATATCAGGGACTTGAACATCTGGGCATTTGGGTATCCATGGGTGTTTCTAGAACCGATGCCCCTTGATCCTGGATTACAGCCCTTGATTTTGGGCTTCCAGAACATTTTCTGTTGTTTTGAGGTACCCACTTTTGGTACTTTGTTGTGGAAATTCTAGAAAGTGAATATTCATCTGTCAATAAAGGTAGTTTTAGGGCTGAGAATGGTGGCTCACACCTGTAATCCTAGCACTCTGGGAGGCCTGGGCAGATGGATCACTTCAGCTCAGGAGCTCAAGACCAGCTTGAGCAAGACCAAGCCTCTACTAAAAATAGAAAAACTAGCCAGACATTGCAGTGGGTGCCTGTAATCCCAGGTGGGGGAGGGGGAGAATGATGCAATAAGATCACTTGAGTCCAAGAATTTGAAGTTGTTATGGGCTATGATAATGCCACTGCACTCCCTCCAGGGTGACAGAATGAGACTGTGTTAAAAAAAAAAAGAAAAAAAAAGTCTTATCTCCAAATATAGCTACATTATGAGGTAGTGCATGGGGATTAGGACTTCAGTTTATGAATTTGGGGTTATATAATTCAACCTATAAGGCTTATAAAGACACTTCACAAAAAAACAGCTATAAATAGCTAGTAAAAACATGAAAAGACTATCACAATTATCAGTGATTAGACATATACAAATTGAAACCACCGTAAAATATCACTAAACATGGGCAGCGCCTGTGGCTCAAAGGAATAGGGTACCGGCCCCATACGCCGAAGGTGGCAGGTTCAAACCCAGCCCCGGCCAAAAACAAAAAAAAAATCACTAACCATTATTAGAATGCTTAAAATTAAAAATATTGACAATAAGAATTGTGGAGCAATTGGAATAGCCATACACTGCTAGTGTAATTATAGAATGGTAAACCACTTTGAAAATCCAGTAATTTCTTTAAAAGTTAAATGTACATCTACCACACAACCTAGAAATTCCAAAATGAACACATATGTTCTCTATAAGAGTTTTACATGAATGTTTATAGCAGCTTTATTTATTTAAAAAAGAAATAAAGAAACTGGAAATTACCAAAATGTTGTCAAGGTGAATGAATAAACACAAGTTCCATCATAACAAAATGAGATACTCGTCAGTAAGAGAAATCATAAATGGTTATGCACAGAAACATGAAGGGATCTCCGAATCATCCTGCAGCATGCAGGAAACCATAACCAGGAGGACACGCATTATGACTCCACATACGTACAATTCCAGAAATTGCAAACTAATCTATAGTGACAAAAATTAGGTCAGTGGTTGCCTGGGAGGGTTAAGAGCGGTAAGGACTAAGAAAACACACAAGAATACTTTGGGGGTGACAGAACTGTTCTGTATCCTTGGTGTAAACATCTGACAAAACTGTTCAAATTTTACATTCACAATGTGTGCCTTTAATTGTATAAAAATAATGATTCAATGAATTTTAATTTAAAAAAGCCACAATTCACTCTTCATTCTCTTCCGTTCTAGCTTGTGTTATTACCTTAGTACTAAAACTGCTTCTATCAAGTTCCCCAATAACTTCTGTTTCCAAATTCACTGTACTCCTTTCCTATTTTCACTGTCTGCATTTGCCACATTCCATATGTCTGGCTACTGAAGATACACTCTTTTCTCACCTTTCACTCTCTTAGTTTTATTATGGCTGCACTCTCCTGTTTTCCTCATACCTCACAAGATTAGCACTTCCCAGTTGCTTTTTCTCAATTGCTGTTTTCTATGCAAGGTTAGAAAGAAGATCGAAGATTCTCAAACCTAGATTCTTTTTCTTTTCTCCATCTCCTCTCTCTCTATATAGTCTCCCCGGACCTAGCACAGGGCTTCAAGAGTTGGTATTTGTTGATAATAAGAATACATAAAATAGGGATGGGCACGGTGGCTCACACCTGTAATTCTAGCACTCTGGGAGGCCAAGGTGGGTGGATCACTTGAGCTCAGGAGTTGGAGACCAGACTGAGAAAGAGCAAGACCCCATCTCTAAAAAAAAATTTAGAAAAACTAGTGGGGCATTATGGCAGGAACCTGTAGTCTCAGCCATTGAGGAGGCTGAGGCAAGAAGGATCACTTGAGCCCAGAAGTTTGAAATTATATATAAATCATGATTCAATGATTTTTTTTTTTTTTTGAGACAGAGTCTCACTCTGTCACCTTTGGTATAGTGCTATGGCATCACAGCTCACAGCGACCTCAAACTCTTGGGCTTAAGCCTCAGCTTCCCAAGTAGCTGGGAATACAGGTGCCTGCCACAACATCTGGCTATTGTTTTGTTGTAGTTGTCATTGTAGTTTGGTGGGCCAGTGCTGGGTTTGAACCCACCAGCCCCCGTGTATGTGGCTGGCACCCTAGCCACTGAGCTACAGAAGCCAAAAAGAATCAATGAATTTCTTAACTAAAAAAGGTCCATTACCAAGCCATAACCAAAGGCTTTTTAGACTCTGGCTTGTGAAATTTACAAAAAAAAAGTAAATAATATAATAAAAATGCAAGCTCAGAATATGTCTGTATCATTCAGTATTATGATTCACTGTCTGAAATATCTTTCTAAAAAGTTAATAATGACATTTTAAATTAAGTAACTACTACTAAGTAAATTTATTTCTCCTGTCCCTTCATACTAAAAATAATTTTGATGAGCATATTCAAATTAAATATGTTCATTATGTATTCAAACTCTTCTTTATGGTTCTCGTATCTTACAGATCATAGTACACATGGGATAAGTGACAAAGCTAATGATTTGGATAAGATTGGGCTGTCTCCAGAGCCTATATGTTTAATTATTTGAGTATTATTTTATTATTGGAGTATTTTTAGAAGAAAACAGAAGGGGCGGTTTTACCAACCTTAAAAACTCAAGTTTATTTGTCTATATTATTGAAACTAGTTCTTTGAAAAGAAAAATAGGAGTCGTATGACTGTAGACAATTTTTAGCATGCAGTCTTGAAATCTCAACAATTCTAAAGAAGCTGCGTAATACTATTTTAAATGTGTGCTTACATGATGGTTTCTTGCTTTTAAAAATATGCCTAATACTCACCATGGTAACAGATGCCCTGTTTCTTCAATGTGCCTCCTGGTGTTATCAATGTGAATAACAGCTCAGTATTAGAGTCACAGAAAGGCAAAGACCAAATACATAGCATCACATCACAAGGTTAAGTTTTAATAACTGTACTGTTTTAAATTTATATTTGAATCTAGAAAATATTAATATTCATGATTATATTATCATATAAAGAATATTTCCTTATGTATCTAGAAAATATGAATATGAATGCAAATATAATTAGCATATGTATAGAGGAACAGACAGAGCTATCAATCAATATCCTTTTACACTCCTCTATGGAGTTCAAAAGCCTGGTCTTTCCTTCAGGACCACCAGTGCACGCCAAAACAGGAATGGGACACTGATATTTTGTAACTCCCGTTTATATAAAAAGATAATGACTAAAAACAACAAAAAAATCCTAAATTATGAAACACTTTAAGAATAATTGGGATAATAGATGTTTCTTACAAATGGATAATTTGATGAGGTCTTTATCTTCTTCCACTGAGAGTTTCCTTCCCCATCTTTCTTCAACCGCACATTCTCATCCCTCTACTCACCTTCTGTATAAGTTTTTGTTTGTTTCTTTGTTTTAAACAATTGCTAATCTTTTTAGACTCATCTATACTCTGCCTCTGGCCAGAAATGTCCTTAAGCTCAGGTAGGATGGTATTTAGAAATTCTCTCTCAACAAGAAAGAATACGAGATAATATTTCCATAGAAAACAAATGTGTAATAATTGGATATTGAATCACAAAATGTTGGATACGAAAAGTACCTTGAAATCAACCAAGACAATTTTCTTTTTCTTTTTTTTTTTTTTTTGCAGTTAGGGAAAGGGAAGACAAGAAAAACTTATTATTTTTTTTGAATTAAAGTCACAGAGTCTCACTCAATTGCTCTGGGTTGAGTGCAGTGGCCTCAGCCTAGCTCATAGCAACCTCAGATTCCTGGGCTAAAAAGATCCTCCTGCCTCAGCCTTCCGAGTAGCTGGGACTACAGGCATCACCCATGAAAAGAGCTAATTTCTCTCTTTTCAGTAGAGATAGGATCCCACTCTTGCTCAGGCTGGTCTTGAACTCCTGAACACAAACAATCCAGCTGCCTTGGCCTCCCAGAGTGTTAGAATTACTGGTATGAGCCATGGTACCTGCTCCGTGAGGGATATTTAAATGATGTAATGGTTGACAATACTATGTCAGCTGCAAATGTGTCTTTTATGCATATTCAATATATCAGATGAGACTTAGGGTTAAGAAAAACATCATCATAAACCACATTTTATATCACACATTAAATAGAATCGATGTTTACGTGCTTGAAAAGTCATTTAAGTGGTTATATTTTATGTGAGCTCATTAAGGTAGTTTTTTGTCACTGTGCTATGAAGTAATTAATTTCTATCTTAGAATAAAATCTCAGCACATGTGCTTTTATAAGGTTGGTACCAGATAGGGAGGAAAAGGTGGCATGTTTGTTTCATTCCATAGCAGTTTCTTTATTTTCTTTTTTTTTTTTTTTTTTTTTTTTTGAGACAGAGCCTCAAGCTATCCCCCTAGGTAGAGTGCCATGGCATCACAGCTCATAGCAACCTCCAACTCCTGGGCTCAAGCGAATCTCCTGCCTCCACCTCCCAAGTAGCTGGGACCACAGGCATCCGCCACAACGCCCGGCCATTTTTTGGTTGCAGCCATCATTGTTGTTTTGGCGGGCCCGTGCTGGGGATTCGAACCCACCACCTTAGGTGTACGTGGCTGGCGCCTTAGCTGATTGAGCCACAGGCGCCGAGCCTCTTTATTTTCTTAAGATAGTAGCTCAGAACTGAAGTCTAAAATTTCATAGTAAAAGTTATTTCCCAAGGCACATGAAATGTAAAATGAATTGCCATTTAATTAATTTACTTTAGATCCTTATAAAACCACAACACCCATCCCGCATTTTAGCTTGGTGGCTTTTAAAATTTCTTCTAGCCAGGCAGTCACAGTCAGTAATTATTATTTAAAAACTACATGCATTCATACAGAAATACAGGGCAATTTAAAACAGACAATTATTTTAATTTGCACACAAACTTTATGTCCACCCTGTATATATATATATGTGTGTGTGTGTAAAACTCTAACATGCAAACTTCCAAATCTAAGAAAAAAAGAATTACATTTGACATAAAAATTTTAAAACATGAAGAAGATACTTTCATAGAAGTTACTTTCCAAAATGATGACATCTTGAATAAAACAGATTGGTCATTAACTAGACAGAGACTTTGAACCATCTGTTATGTAAAATTTCTCTATCAAAAAGAATTAACTCTGTTTAAACCAGTCAGACAATTATGATGATGGGCTGTCTGCCAGTCATTAGGGATAATCTTATAATTTTGGAATAATGTTAACACAGTATTTGTTGAAAGACAAATACAGCACTGCTTCCATTTTGGAAAGTGCCCACCTAGTTTTCTTGTCGGTGTACCAAATAAGTAGGATTATAGGCATAATTTTGACTTATGTGCGAGTGTAGAGGTTCACTATGTCTCTGTTGCTGCTGTTTTCCATAATTTGATGCTTTCTTTTATAAGATTCCTAACTTTGACAGATAGCCAAGCAAGAAAATGAACTCCACATGTGTCCTGACACTCTGAAAGGATGCCTTCTGTTTCTTTTCCCGTGAAGATTTATCATCAATGTGTCTGAATTTGGTGACTTCACATTTTTGTTAATTTCACTCAATAAATATGAAAGCATGTATACATGTGGAATACCACACACACAGCCTTAGACATCAAAGCGAGCAGGCAGAGCAGGACTGTTAACAGATTAAAGAAAAAATAGTAAGCAAAATGGCTGTTAGCTAACAGTTTATTGAAGGAGGGGCACAGCAACAAAACAATAAAAGGTAAACAAACAATAAAATATAACCATTAATGTTGGGCAGTGAGGTTAAGGATTTGTCATATAAAGTGTTTAGAAGGATGAGAGTGACTCATCCTGGTCTTGAAATAAATGATTGCCAAAAAAAAAGGATAGGAAAAGTTTTCTGCATTTAGTAAAAGAACAAAACAAAAAACCTCTTATTTAGTATTATCTTGATTTTATGACACCAATGATGATAACATTTCCCATTGAATTAATAATGGCCTTTGGGGGAGGAAAAACAAAGAAATAGTTGCTAAGTCACCAGTGACATGGAATGTAAGCCGTCTTAATTTCAGAAATGTTAAAAGGGGAAAAACTTTATCTCCTAATTGAGAAAATATAATTGCACAATAAATTACATGTTTTGTATGTTTAAAACATGCAAAGCATTGTGCCAAAGTCGTTATAATCTAATTTAATTCCCACAGATTTCCTAAGCCAATTCTATCATTCTTTTCTTTTTTTTTTTTTTTTTGAGAGGGAGTCTCACTATGTCACCCTCAGTAGAGTGCTGTAATGTCACAGCTCACAGCAACCTCAAACTCCTGGGCTTAAGCAATTTTCTTGCCTCAGGCTCCAAAGTAGCTGGGACTACAGGCACTCACCACAATGCTTGGCTATTTTTTTTTATTGTAGTTGTCTTTGTTGTTTAGCAGGCCTGGGCCAGTTGGAACCCACCAGCCCCAGTGTATGTGGCCAGCTCCCTAACCATAGAGCTATGGATGCTGAGCCAATCTATCATCATCTATTTACAGTGATGGTGAATCTAATGCCAGGTCTATGCCATTGCTGGTGCACACGTCCTCAGCAGGGAAGGGGCCAGGGTGGTAGCTTGTTATCTTTGACTCCAGGGCGTGAATCCTGACTGGGAGTCTAAACTGCTTCCAGATATTGGTTGCACACTCTCTATTTAATGAGGCAGAGTGATATAATTAATGGTCAAGTGTATGAACTCCAGAGTCAGACCGCTGGAGCTGAAAACCCAGCTCTGTCATTTACCACCTATGTGGTCTTGAGTAAACAGCTTAGCACTCTGCATCTTACTTTCCTCCCCTATAAATTCTGTTATGGTTTGGTAGTTTCCATCTCACACATTTTACTGTGAGAGTGAAGAGGTAAATATACAGGAAGTCCTTGGCATGGTGCCTGGCACATAGGAAGACTCAGCTATTGTTGTAAGTGCCATATTGTGGCTAGGAAAAAGAAAATAAAAATAATAGCAAAATAGGACAGGATACAATCTATATTGGCTTATGTATAATTGTGGGGGAAGCATAAGAAAAGAAACAGAAACTTTTTCCGTGCAAGTACATAGATTACAGCGCCAGGAAGCTCTAAGACATTTGCTGAGGATGTGAGACTTGGGCCTACAAGGAACACTGCTGGGAGTAGAGGTTTTATTCTGAAGGCAAAGGCAAAGAAAGGCTAAATAAAGGGTCTTGATCAGATTTCTTTTTTAACTAGATCAAGTTGAGTACAATTTAAAAGAATATAAGAATACACTTCGCAAGGACTAATTCCAAGTCTCTGTGCAGGGAGGAGGGAGGAGGAGAAGACCGATCATACTGGACATGAGAACAAAAGCAAAAGAAGTTTGACTGAATGTATTTAATAGAAGGGAACTCTTTATGTATTTTTAGTTCTATTATAACCTCTTGGGCCCAACATCTTCCATTAATGCTCCTGACATATAGCTCTTTCGATCTCTCAAGGTTAGTCAAAGCCAAATTGTCTCCCACTTATAATTCTCACCTTCATCAATAGTCAGTCTTCACAATAACGTTGCTTTTGCCTACTCGTGTCCATCAGAAATGTATTTTAATACACCTTACATGTTCTTATGTGTTTCTTTCATCATAAGTTGTCACACCCAGCAACACTGCAATGGTGATTTTATGAGAAGGTTTTATTGCTAAGAAAAGGGCACTAGATCCTTTTCCATTTATGTGGTTCCAGAAGATTAATTTTTCATTTCTAGACTCACTAAAAAAGAGCATTTAATCAAGGCTCAGCACTGTGATGTTTTCATTGACCAAATGCCTGGACATCATTTTTTTGATGGATGAAATCAAGATGATTTACTTTTTGTTCCTGGAAATAGAATTTTTCAAGTTATGTATTTATGAATAGAATTGTGTGGAGTTATGAAATAAACACAAAATGCTTAATGTAAATGTATGCTTAATAAGTTTGAAGTGTATTTTTGGGGCTACTGTGTATTTATCACTGTGATAGATGATAAAGGGGCAAAGAAAACATAAGGTTTAAAAGTGCCTGCTCTGGAGCCAATTCCCTGAATTCCAATTCTGGCTTTAATACTTGTAAGACCTTGGGCAAGTTATAAAACCTCACTATAGCTTAATTTGTCACCCTAAAATGGGGGATTCTATTAATATCTACTCATAGAATTCGTGGGGTTAATTTATCAGGTGTTTAATAAACAGTAATGGATCCCTTCTGAGAGTACTTCCTTGTGAATATTCTAATGAACAAGTAAAAAAAAAATGTGCTATTAGTTCCAGGAGATAGAAAATGAAAGCAGGCCAGCTGCTATGCCCCTAGATCAGGTAATAGTTAATTTGTATACCAGACTAAATAAATATGGAATGAAAAATTGGTTTCATTAGCAGGGTTGAGAATGCTGAATGTGGGTGTATATAGTAATAATAATCTTCAAGTAGAGATTTAGACAAGCAGAAAGAAAAAAATCTGGATAGGCAGAACGAAAGGCTATTAGGACATAATGTATAATAATGTGCCTCAAAAATATGAATACCAGTAGTAATAGTAACTAGCTGTTCTTACATTTTTCTATTTTAGTTTTCTGTGAATTTTAAAAGCAATTTATGAAGGAAAGAAGATTAAAGAGTTTTTTTCCCCTTGTCCTGTGGGACAAAAATGACACTAGTAGGGTCTTTTTCAACGGTACAGGCCTTCAGATACAACTGGAATTTATCTGCGGAATTAGAATTTCAATTGAAGACTTGCTTGCCTGAGGGCTTAACAAGTCACTAGTCTGTTCAGGCAGCAGCCTTTGTGCTTTGGGTAATTCCAGCTAATCTAAAAATACCTTTGTGAAATTATCAATGGAGATGCAAATTTGCCTCACCATACATCTTAAAAAATTCTGAGACCAAGAATTTTAAATTAGAAACATGTGCAAGGATACCTATAGGAATTGTCTAAATAAGTGAGGCCTAGAGCCTGACATGTATAGTTAATCATAAATTGATTCTTCAAAGGGAGTAACTGGGAAAGAGCGTATTTATTCCCAGCCATGATGCTTCCATTCAGTAGCAACCATGAGTAGGAAAAGAGGAATGATAATTCATTCCTTTTGTCCTCAAAGACAAGGAGATAGAGTCTTTGAAATAACTGCCCACAGATGTCTAGGCTAAGGCATTAGCTGGATGACTAAAGTTGGCCAGCATAAACAGGATACTCATTCAAGCCCACGCTTTGGGTGGGCTTCAACCCCAAGGCCAATGGCTGGAGGCCTTAGTCACCACCACTGACTGCCTCAAGTAACCCATATTCATTCTGGCTCAACTTTTCGTTAAGCTGATCCCAGAAAGATAGCTGTCTAGTGTCGTATTAGTGTTCTTAAGGGAAGGTTCACCTACACATAGTCCATTAGAACTCCTGGAATTAAACTAGGGGAAGACATTTAGTCATCATGAAGAACACTTAGAAGAGAAACATAAGAAGACTTCAAGTAAGGATGTTTTTATCTGAAGTCCATAGCCTAAAGGTGTCAGATTAAAAGCAGAAGGATAGAAGGGGAAGACCTGGAGTCCATCATTCACTCTCCCTGTCACTAACAGTGTTGTTCTAAGAACATGAACATCATCTTCAAGCTTCTGTTTCTCTGCAGTCAGACGGGGAAGCTATGACCTTCCTCAAAGGACTGCTGGGAAGAGTAAAGGAGAAAATATTCATTAATAAATCTACAGTTTAAATCTATAGTTCCCGAGACATAACAGGTGCTCCAAAACATACATTTTTTTTTTTTTTTTTTGAGACAGTCTCACTTTGTCACCTGGGGTCAAGTGTTGTGGCATCACAGCTCACAGCAACCTCAAACACTTGGGCTTAAGCAATTCTCTTGCCTCAGCCTCCCAAGTAGCTGGGACTACAGGTGACCCCCACAATGCCTGGCCATTTTTTGAGAGACGAGATCTTGCTCTGTGTCAGGCTGGTCTGGAACTTAAAGTGAGCTCAGGCTATCCTCTTGCCTCAGCCTCCCAGAGTGCTAGGATTACAGGCACAAGCCACTGTGCTGGGTCTCCAAAAAATAAATTTACATGTAAACTATTCTCCTTTCATTTTATTTATTTTCCTTGGTTTGCTTTGCTGTGACTGCCATTCTTTTCAAGCAATTTGAAAGAAGAAGACATGATATTCCCCCACCTACTTCCAGGGAGGACAAGTGAAAGAAGCTTGAGGTGATGAGAAGGGAGAGAAGGTGGTAGAGGGAAATGAAGGAGACACAAAGGCAAACCATGCTGATAAAAATAAATGGTGGGTAAAGAAAAGTGATGCCCTGAGAATGTCACAAGTCTTTTAAGATAGAAAGGCACAAACACTTCTTGTTACTATAAAGATAATATAGAGAGCAACTCAAAATAATCATGATAAAGGGGGTCTCTATCTTGAACTTCAAAAACAATTGAGGATACTTTTAATATTAAAACAGTTACGCCATATTTTCCAGTCTGCCTGCCAACACTATTTCACTAATTTTTTTTTTTAATGTTTACCACTAAGGAATGGACTGTCCACCTCTTTCACAAAGGCTAGTAGCCAAGGAAGGGACTGCATTTGAAACAATGATCGCAAAGTAAAAAAGGGTCCTTCTCCCATGACCTTTGAAATAGGAGGGTCACTATGTGAAAAAGGAGGATCTGTAGCTGTGTCTTGACCTCTGTACTATGATTTGTCACAAAGCAGACAACAGCCTTCATATACTACAAATGATTTCAAGGGAGAGAAAAATGACATCTCATTGACTCTAGGATATGGCCAAACATAGCGTTTCATTGCTGGCCACATTTTTAGGGGATGCCCCTTGTTCTCCAAATTGTTCCACATTCCACCAGTGTGACTCAATAGAACAGTATGAGACTGGCCATCTGTTCTTGGCTAACAACAATCTTATTTCCTTTTTATTTACAACCCACATGTCATACATAGACAGCCCTTTCTCTTTACCTGGATGATCCACTTGGGACTACACTTGGTCTCTCTGGGGGTGGTTACCATGCTACCAACCAGATAGTCAAAATTTAGATGTGGATACCTGCACATAGTTTCCTTGAATTCAATTAAATTCCTGATAGTTGCCCTTGCTAGATTTCCAAACGTTTTTTCCCCTTTGCATTTTAGTCATCTGTAGAACTTATTTTTCCAAACTATGATAACAACAGGTAAAACTGGACAGATAAACAGATAAAACGGGACTTTGATGGGGCAAGTTTAGGGAGAAGCATCTGTTGAGCCTCTCTCTTGCCAGCCAGAAAACACCTTTGGCTTCAGGCTAGGAAATTGTTATTCTGCTAATTTATTATCACAAAAGTGCACTGAAGTTGAAAAAAATCTTGCCATCCTTCTCTATAATAGCCCAGAGAGTTCACGAATTCTAAAGCAATAAGGAGATCAAAACAGAATCCAGTGCAAATTTCTCATGTAAGGAAAAGGAAACTGAGGGGCAGAGAGGATTTCTAGATCAAGGTTGTGCCCTGTGTCACTCCTAAGGCCAGATTATGTCCTTGGTCCCCCTCTCCCAGTGAAATGATCTTTTGTTGTGGTGGTTCAAAGGTTACCAGGCTCCTCTTTCTTGAGGGCTATTTCTGTCTAGTTACTCCAAGTTTGGAGTCAGACAAGCACTTCTGAGATTTTGGAAAAATCTCAGGATAGTGAGAGTGATTTCAAAAGGGAAACAGCAGATTTACTTCAATGGGAAAGGCCACAGAGGCCACCGAAAGGTCTGACCATGTATCTCTAACTCCTTCTCCCTCAACCGACTCTCTTCTCAAGAAAGACAAAATTTAAAAGTAGATCCTTTCTTTTGAGAGGAAGGCCTTAGCAAAACTCCCTAGCAGATCTTTTCTCGGATTAGCAGCTGTTACACTGGCAGGCAAAGAGTACCTGGCCCTAGAAGAATAAAATGAAGAGAAAGTGGGCCTTACCATAGTTTGTTTGGAAAACAGGATATTGATGTATCCTACATACCTAGAGATGCCAAGGTCACATTTCTTAAGATGGGGTAGTTGGAGAAAGTGGAGAGAGAAGTGGGTGACTCTGACACAGAAACTTATTTCATTTACTTATATTTTTCTTTTTCTCCTAGTCCAGTCTTGATTCCTGCAGTGATCTCTAGGCATTTACTTTGCCTACTAATGATCTCTCTCCAGCCCTGGCCTTTTATACATGTACATAAAATTGTTGCTTGTTAGCCATTCTGGAAACACAATGGGATTTTAGGTAGAACAAAGCTTTCTGAACTCCAGGAACTCATGTTCAATTATCTGTCACTAAAATACTAAAAAGTTCTGGGAAAAGTCTTAAAATAACTTCACATGTGTGGTTCTGTGTGTGTGCAGACACACGTGTGCCTCAGCATGGAAACAGAAGAAGAAAGAGTAAGAAAACTGGGTGGTACCTGTAGCTCAAGGAGTAGTGCACCAGCCCCATATACTAGAGGTGGTGGGTTCAAACCTGACCCTGGCCAAAAACTTCAATTAAAAAAAAAAGAGTGAGAAAACTTGTATTATAATTTTCTGAGGTAAAATGTGTTCCCATGTTTCTGTTAAGTGACTGACTGAAAGAGTCCAGGCAGTCCCTGGGTTACAAACCAGATAGGTTCTGTAGGTTTTTTTCTTAAGTCAAATTTGTATGTAAGTTGAAACAGGTATATTTACCTATGACCTGTAACAGCCCTTCCATTTATTAAGTGTAAGTCAGACTTTAGCTGGAGGTTTGTAACTAGGGGACTGCCTGTAGTTTTTTTAAAAACTTATTTCACATAAAAAAAAATTTAGTAGTGACATTTCCTCCCTCCAATTATCATTTTTTTTGGAAACAGAAACAATTATCATTGTTAACAAACAAGTAAGTTCTTTAACAGGAGTTTATAGGTAGCTATCATCATCCATTCAGCAAGAATGGTCACTCCTCTGTAAGGTTTAAGAAAAAACAAAAACCACAAAGAATGTTTGGAACAGTTTCTTCCTGGTTGGTAGAACAGATGCCTTTCCTTAAGGAAACTTCCTTAGGACAAAATAAATCCAATATTCATTTAAAATATATTGTTTAGGTTCAGTGCTTGTGGCTCAAGTGGTTAAGGCACCAGCTACATACACCTAAGGTGGTGGGTTCAAATTCAGCCCGGCCCCCCAAACAACAATGACGGCTGCAACCAAAAAATAGCCGGGCGTTGTGGCAGGCGCCTGTGGTCCCAGCTACTTGGGAGGCTGAGGCAGGAGACTTGCTTAAGCCCAGGAGTTGGAGGTTGTTGTGAGCTGTGATGCCACGGCATTCTACCCAGGGTGACAGCTTGAGGCTCTGTCTCCAAAATATAAATAAATAAAAATAAAATATATTGTTTAGTAATCGCATGGACTCTGGATTATGTAAAATTTACTTTCAATGCAAGGATTTCACCTTTCTAGGAAAGGTTTAAATCAAAGTGGAGCAGGAAGACAGGCGGAGGACAAAGTGTTAAAAGAATCTACTACGTATGTTAAGAGCAAGAGCACTTCAAGAGGTAACAGCGTAAGTGACTGAAAGGAAATCAACCAATGTGGATGTGATTTTGTCTAGAGGTCATTCAGGAACACCTGGTTGGTTTTATTTCTAAGGCGATTGTCAAATCAATCTATAGAATATGGATGAGGTGAAACGCAGAGGTAGGCTATCATCTGTAACTTTTCAAATACAACCTTCCTGCTGAAATTCCAGGGAGAATGTAAGTGACTCCAATAAAGAAAACTGTCAGTCAGTCAGGAGTGTTTATTTATTATCCCTCTGTGCCAGGCACTGTTCTAGCCAATATGAAATGATACAAAATAAAGAGTAGTCATCATCCTTGCAGTCTCCTGAGAGCAAATGGATTACATTTGCAGACACACACACACACACACACACACACACACGCACACCCTCTTTGTAGGTGGTCAGGAGACTCAACAATATGAACACATAACAGCATGATTTAGGAAAATCTTCATTAGACAACTCACAAAATTAGAAAACCTTGGGAGTAGCGAATTTTATTGCAAATACATTAAAATAGATCCATAAGGCCTATCTTTTATTTTGTATATAAATCTCATTATGCTATTAAAATTCAGAACCCCACCCATAAATTTACAAAACACTCTTGGAACATGTATGTCACACAGATACGGATTCCCACTAGTGGTGAGAAGCTGCTGGCATGACACAAGACACAATAGCAAGGCTTGTGTCCATTAAGCTGTACTTTCCTTAAAGTCAAAGACTGGGCCTTCTTTGCCTTTGATGTATATGAGCACTCTGAAGATAGATGGGACACTCTTATGAAGACGAATGAATGAACGAATGGGTCAGGTGGGTAAAGCTTCCAAAGAGGAGCTCAGCCCAGAATTTTAAAAGGAAAGAAAAGAACAGGCTATTCTAAGCAGAGGGCTCTTGTTGGTTGGGCCAAGTTGGTGTCCAAGTATGGGAACAGGGCGGACCAGGGCTCGGTGTTTTCAGCCTGACCTGAGGAAAGTGTGGTTCAGTAGGAATGTGTCGGTGTCCAAATGCCACTTCTTGGTTTTAGGGATATTGTTATCTTGATTACCTATCCCAGTTCAAGTGTCCCTGGTGTTGAATTATTTGCACTGACTCCTTTACCATGAGGTTGAGTGATATTTCTGATTTGCCCGCCATGGCACTTGCTTGATATTATTATTTTTTCATTTCTGTTAGTGTTATAATTCAAAAAAAGCCCTGTCTTTCAATTTAGCTTTCTAATTCTGCTTCTGTCTTCAACATTTTCTTTTCTTCTCTTTCTTTCTTTTTATTTTTGAGACAGTGTGCCCTGGTGTCATCATAGCTCACAGCAATTTCAAACTCCTGGTTCAAGGGATCCTCCTGCCTCAGCCTCTCCAGTAGGCTGGGACTACAGGTGCCTACCACAACTCGGGCTAGTTTTCTATTTTTAGTAGAGATGGGTCTCGTTCTTGCTTAGGCTGGTCTCTAACTCCTGAGCTCAGGTAATTCACACGCCAGGACCTCCCAAAGTGCTAGGATTTCAGGTGTGAGTCACCTAGCTGGTCCTGTCTTCAACATTCTCACACTGGCTTTTTGCTGCTCCATAAGGAAAACATGCTGGATGCTGTCAGGGACATGTTTAGCACACATGGAATCACCGTGGGCCCTGCTGACATTTTTTTTTTTTTTTTCATTTTTGATAACCTCCTAAGAACATAAGGCTCACAGCCCCAACCTCTTGACGTCAGCCTGGGCACATGACATAGACAGATTTTGGTGTTTTCTCACATCTTCTTGGTGCAAAGGCAAACAGTTTTAGTATGGGGGTGGGGGTGGGGTGCGGTTCTGTTCTAAAAAAACAGCCCAGATTGTTTAGAGTCTGTATTCCAGCAAAGCCTAAAAAAGTATGTCCAATGTTGGGTCATCCCCAGAGAGCTTGATATTAACTCAGTGCTGCCCAACTAGTCCATCTGCTTCTCCAGGGCAGGAACTTTTGTTTGTTTCCATAGCTTTAGCCCCAGGCCCTGGACCAGTGCCTGGTTTAATAGGCAGTCCCTAAATGCAGGGTTGGTTAAATGAATGAGTGTTGTTACTATTTTGGCCATTAGTTTTTACTTTTGCTGTATCCCTTCTGCTTGAGAGAGCTGGAAGTTGGAGGGAAATCTCCGAATTCTCCTTTTTCTTCAGTTTGGCCGAAGGTTCTGGCAAAGTCCTCGGGAGTAGGGATCCCCTCGGAAATCAGTGACAAGCCAGGCTACTGGCCGCAGAAGGAGGGGAGTTAAAGGAAGCTCTTTCTCACTTCTTTTGCTTCTGGAGCAGTCTTCACCACCCATCGCGCTCTTTTTCTGGGGTTAAGGGTGTCCCGTGGACAGGAAAGCAGGGGCTGCCCTGGAGGCGCTCCTTGCCTAGGCCGTTTGGGTCCTGCCCGCAGAGAACCTTGCAGCACCCCCAGTCTGTGCCAGCACCTGTTGGCCAGCTAGCCGGCGGCCCCAGCCCGCGCGAGCGGACGCGGCCCCGGGCTGCCCCTCCCGGAGGCGCCGACCCCCGCCCGCCCCCTCGGCCGCCTTCTGAGTGCGGCTCAGCCTCCCCCGCTCGCGGGCGCGCACTCCGCCCCGCTCGGCCCACGGCCCCTACCTCCCGCCTGCCGCGGGCTGGTGACGGGGGAAGGTAGAGAAGGGGAGGGGACAAGCCGGATCCTCCCGCGCCCCGGCCTTCCCTCTCCACCCTGTGCGGAGACGCGGCGCGGAGCCTCGAGGTTAGCGCGGAACCCGAGGCGTGGGGGGAGGGGACGGGGACCGACCGAAGCCCCGTGGTGACCCCGAGCTGACGATTTTCCCTCTGTTTCGAGGAGCTGGGGACGCGCCCGAACAAGGTGAACTTTGGTCGTGGAAAACTCAAGCCAGGTGCTGAGATCCCTGCTGCGGCGATCGGGACCCGGCGCAGACCGCGCGCCGGGCTGGGGAGCAGGAGCCCCGCGGCCTCCCTCCACCCGCGCGCGGGCCGAACTCGGCCCGGAGCCCCCCGGCCCCGCTCCGGCGCAGCGGCCCGGGGGACCCGCTGCGGCGCCCTCGCCTTGTTTCTTCCCCCTCCCCCTTCGGGGGTGGGGGGTGGGGCGGGGGAGAGGGGCGCCCGGAGGGCCGCATCTATTGGCAGCTTTGTTATTGATCAGAAACTGCTCCCAGCGGATTTGGCTTTGAGGCTGGCTTCGCGCGACCCTTAAGTTTTCGCCTCTGTCCTGTGCCCCAAACTGACAGGTGCTTCCAGCAACTTGCTGGTGACTTCTCGCAGCTCCCCCGGCTCCCCCGCGTCCCCACCCCCCTTTCCTCTCTCGCCTTTACCCCCACCCCCACCACTTCGGCACAGCTCAGGATTTGTTTAAACCTTGGGAAACTGGTTCAGGTCCAGGTTTTGCTTTGATCCTTTTCAAAAACTGGAGACACAGAAGAGGGCTCTAGGAAAAAGTTTTGGATGGGATTATGTGGAAACTACCCTGCGATTCTCTGCTGCCAGAGCGCTTCCACCCCAGTGCAGCCTTCCCCTGGCGGTGGTGAAAGAGACTCCGGAGTCGCTGCTTCCAAAGTGCCCGCCGTGAGTGAGCTCTCGCCCCAGTCAGCCAAATGCTCCTCTTCGTGCTTCTCCTGCTGATATCTGCCCTGGCCGGCCAGAGACAGGGGACTCGGGCTGAGTCCAACCTGAGTAGTAAATTCCAGTTCTCCAGCAACAAGGAACAGAACGGTGAGTCTTTGCCCCATTCTCCCTCTTCTCGTTTCTCGCGGTGTGTGTTAACGTTGGCATTGTGTATTGGTGTGTGATGTTCACCAGCCTGCGAAGGTATCACGGTCGCTCCATGCAAACGCGCGCTCGGTTCACTGGCACGGACTGTTGGTAGTTTACAAGTTCGGGAGCTGCCACAAAGCTCTAACAGGGCAACGTGCGTGCTACTGCAGCCTCAGTTAGGGTGAGGACATTCTGGGAGCGACTGAACGTCAGTGCAGACGCACACGGCAGGATCACTCTTGCCAGAGTTAGAAGTTCAAGAACTGCCTCTAAAAAACGAATCCAAAATGAATGAGTCTTGGGATGTTAGACTTTTCTCAGATTTGGGGAAAGGGGGGTGTTCAGGAGATGTGTCAGCTGCATACATTGAAGCACTCTGGGTGGAAGGCACTAATCAGTAAGTAGATAGGAGATGTAGAGGTCAAGAGGCAGAGTGGATACTTTTAGAGGAATTAAAGTGTATTTCTCTGTATTTTTTTTTTTTAATGTGCCTTTGTACTCTGAAGTTCTTACCTTTCTGGTGGTGTGTTTTTGTATGTGTTGGTGAAAGACTGCTATTTTGTGTGCGCTGGAAACGAGTTAATCCTGCATAGGAAATGAGAATTACTTTTAGCTTTCAAGTGTACCTGAAATGTTTAGAAAACTCTCAGATGCAAGTTCCCTTGGGCTGGGATTTCACAGAGCTGGAGAAAGGCTCCTTTCATAAAGCCACGGCAGCTTCAGGGTGTGTAATTTGCTTAGCCTCTGAACCCATATGATTTACATCATTCAATTTCAAAACTCTTTTTCTCTTGATCTACCATTATGAAGTCATTTTTTGAGAATACTTTGTAAATAGAAATTTTATACTGAGCACGAAACCACAATGTTAATGTAGGCTGTCTAAAACTGGAATATTTAACACTCTGTTTACAAGCGGTGACTCTTACTGTATTTGAAAAGAAGTGTACATGTTTTTACTGATTTGTATGTCATCTACTCCGAATGCAAGCATGCTGTCACTTCATTAATCAGGTGATATGAACACAAGCAGCACAGCTAGGAAATCAGAATCTGGTGTGCTGTATTTTTAAGTCACCGTGACTTTTTCTTTCCATATTGGGAGAATTCAAAGCTTTAACTTTAAATTTAAACTCTATGAAGTGTTCATCTTTAAGAAAGCACAGAAAGTTCTACAGAGTCAAAATAGATAAAATAAGGTTTCTTGGTACTGTTGTAAACATTGTTTCTCTTTATTGCTTGGTCAGCAAGACATTGTATCATATTTATCAGCCAATGTCAGTAGAGTTGCTTCTTACAACTTGTTAATGTGATGGCACATGGCACCTGCAGACTGCCTGAGCTTCTGATCAAAGGGCAGCCTAGGGATCTATCTCTAATCACAGGAGCTGCAGAGGACTGGGGGAAAGTGATCAAAGGAGTCTCAGCACCAGCTGTACCCAGCCAGAAAGCAGATCAGAACGACTTTTGTTCTTTCTCATGTAAAATAAATGTCCAGTTCAAAATATTGCTTCTTACAAGACAGGCTTCTCCATAATCACAACATTGTGCAGTATTTCTGGTGTCTGTCTTCTACTTTTTATTGTTTCGGTCCCGTGGTGTTTTCTCCTCTTGTCTTATCTTGTCAAGCCTGTCTTGGCATCTCCCAGTTTCCCTTTGCTAATATCTGTGTCTCTCCGTATAGACCTTTCCTTATAGTTCAGTCTTAATGTTCCCGGAGTTTTCATAAAGCGTGTGGTCACTGGCCACTTTATCCAAGTAGCTTCACACCCTCAGGACAGATGAGTTCATTTAAGTCAGGCCACACATTCTGTTGCCATCTGAGGCTGGGCCATTTCCATTCCTAAGATGCATGATGCTAAAAATAGCCTGCTTGTTTCCTAATCTGTGGGCAGAGGATTGGGCCATGTTTGGGGGTTGGTCTATGTTAGAGTTGGCAGCAGGAAGGAAAGAGAAGTAGAGGAAAAACTCATCACCGGTCTTAGCCTAAGGATTAGAGGGACTGGTCAGCACTAGGGGGCACTATAGAGCTATTTTCCTGCACATGCTCAGCTTGATTTTTATACATCAAAGTTCCAAGAGTTGAGGATAACAGGTGGGTGCTGAAAAGTCCCCTGGAATATGACCAAATATGCTGGAACTACTGCTCACACCACTATTCCACCACTACTACTATTTTTTCTTCTTCTGTTTGAGTTGCCATTTTTTCATTCTCTTCCGTGGGCTTTTTTGGTCCTTGTGTTGAATTATGATTGCTTTTGAAACCCTATTCCTATCTCCATTTTGACAATTGTCCAGTTATGTACATGCATACTCTCCCTGATGTTACCACACAGATAGTGCCATTGGCACAATTCACACATTGCATCATTTGTGAAAGGTCTTCTATGGGCTAAATAGAAAATGTCCAAATTGATCTATTAATATTATGACTATAGGAGCTAATTCCCACTTTCGGGGATCCCTACCAATGGTACTCTCTCTTCATAACTATTTAAAGTTCTCAAATGGTGTTTACTAAATCAATTCCCAAGGCCTGCTCAGTTTCAGTATTAACTTTGTATCCCAAGAAGTGTTAGAAATGGAAACTGATTGCTATACCCACTTCTAAATACACCAGTTTAGACTAGAACTTGTAGGCGTGATTTAAATTAGTTTTGAGGGGTCAGTGGCATTTACTAGATTATTAGTTACCTGTTTTTAAACTTACTATTGCATTGTAATTTTTGTCACTTTACCATAAAAATGGCTTTGTCCTCCAATATTGTCAGTTGCCTTCTTGTACTGAATATTTCATTCTTAACCTTACTTCTGACCTTGAAATCTCACCTATAAAACAAGGGTCTCCAGATTTAACTTAAGGAAAGAGAGAAGAGATAACAGTGAATTGCTTGGAGGATATCTGGCTGGTTTACTGTGTGCCCATGAGGGGAAAAAACCAACTAGTATCTGATTTTACTAATATCTGATTTTAAGTTCTGAGATGGTGCTTCTGAGTTGTAGCAGGAGTTATACCCATTCAGAAAGGAAACAAAACAAAGCTTACTTTGTTGCATAGCCTACACAGGGCAAAACCCCCAAGTTGTCAGTGAAATAATGACTCTTCTACATGGCATCGTTGATGAGTGATTTTAGTTTACTCATAGACCTGAAGTGTACTTCTTACTGTTCTCATTCGCTTTAACTATTCTGAATTTATATGTGGAATATAACACCATTAGTCAGGGCTGATCATTTCTTTTTTTTTTTTTTTTTTTGAGACGGAGCCTCAAGCTCTACCCCTGGGTAGAGTGCCATGGCATCACAGCTCATAGCAACCTCCAACTCCTGGGCTCAAGCGAGTCTCCTGCCTCCGCCTCCCAAGTAGCTGGGACCACA
>CAUYQV010103477.1:0-14777 GCA_963574575.1 Galagoides demidoff | reverse complement strand
GGAAAGATCCAGGGAGATTAAATGTTTGCCCACAGTCACAGTCTTTAGTGATAGTGCTGGGTCTCAGGGGCAGTGACAAAGCCTCTAATACTTCTGAGGTAACTGCTGGGCTTCTCCTTCCCCCAATTTGATTAGAGCTTGCCAATTTTCACCGTTTGATGACATTTCCATCATCCTTTCTGAACATCTTTAGAAAGACCAAGTATGCCTTTCTAGACCTGATTCTTACCAAATAGGCTCCTAGTTTAGTAAGAGAAGGACAAATCAGCACTTTCTTAAAAATGGCAAAGAAAATGATTTGCCTTATTAAAAAGTTGAAGGATATAGAAAGAGTAAATAAACATTAATTCTATATTACTGTATTTATTTTTAAGAAATCCAGAAATTTCACTCCTTAGCACTTGGGGGGGAGGAGAAAAACCAGAATCACAGACATACCTCAATGTCTTTGTCTTACCTGCAAATGTCAGATGAAAAGAATTGTAATACTCGAGACTTCTCAACAAAAGGTGGAAATGAGGCTGCATCTGTTTAACAAGTCAGTGGGAAGGATTAGAAGTGTGTTCTAGAAAAATCTAGAGATTTCTATTCAAGCATGGTCAGTAGACATAGAAGGCAAGCCAACTAAATAAGCTAAAATTTACAGAGTGGTCACCTTTTTAAAACAGCTGCATTTAACCTCATACACCTAAACATAATTTCAACATATAAGCACTAAAAAGTTAGGATATTGTACATTCTCAAAATCCAGTGTGTATTTTATGCTTATCATGCATGTCAGTCATACTAGACACATCTCGAGTGTGTTATAGCTACATGTGTCTAGCAGATATCACATTCACATGATTTGCACATGATATACATTCACTGGTATAAAATAAACTTTTAAGAAATGGTAAAGTCATGCGTTAAAGTTGTATTTGTATATTTTGGAATGACCCACCCCATAAGCAGAGTGGCAGGATTTTTACCATGAAGATCATTTAAAACTCCTGCCATATCCACATTATTTTATTTTTAATAGTGATTTGCCTATCTGCCCTAAATACTGATAAATATTTTTAAACTTATTTACCGAACTTTTCTCACTGAACTATTTCCTGCAAATGCTTTGAAAATACTTCCATCAAATCAAGGAGCCATTTATTTTCCACTACAGCCCTCACGTATGGCACACATTGGATATAGGAAGAAATAACTGGTTAACTCCTCCTTTCACGCAAATGAATGGCACCATTCGATGGTATTAAGATACATTTGTGAGCCATTACTGAATGTGCTTGTTTAAAATTGTCCATCCCTTGCTCTTTTGTGGGCAAATGTTTCTACTTTGTGATCTTATCTTCATCTGTACAAGTCTGAGAAGTGAAATATAATACACCACCAGTGATTGTGTTCCCTGCTTGATCCTGCTATTAAGAAAGGTGGATATTCAGAGTCCTAAATTCCTTATTTAAAATATCTTTGGCCATTGCCTACAACTGCCTTCCAGGTACCTTTAGAATTAAAGAAAAACACATTGAAAAATTTTTTAAAAAATGATTATCTGAAGTATCATTGAAGAATATGTCATAATTATAACCCAAACTATCAAAAGCAATGGCCATAGAATAGCTGACATTATCAGGGCTTTCTTTCCCCTCACCAAAAGAAACATTCTAAATGTTTATCAGTAGAGTAGAACTCCCACAGTTGAGCACCTGCCTACATCAACTACCTCAAGTTGACCTAATTTCCATAGACCAGACGTGCACCTCATGTACTTATCAGAACAGTTGGCCTGGTTCCTTATATTGACCAGTTATAGTCCCTTAAATAGTCAGCTTACATATATCCTGCAATACTTTTGATGCAGTTCCTCTTCACCTAGGGATGAATACAGACCCTATTTTCTGAGGTCAAACAGGCTCATAAACCAGTTTGATTAAAGTTCTGTCTAAGCTACCACCTGGGGAGGAGCAGAATGCCCCAGGCAGAATTGTATTCCTACACCATGCCAGTTTGAAAATTAATTTCTGCCCACAGGCTTCTGGCACCAATGGCTGTGCCATATTTTAAACATACATTCCATCTTCTCCAACCCTCCTACCTGCAGGATATGAGAAGCTTCATATAAACTCCTAGACAGAAAGCACAAATGGGCTACCCAATGGGAATGGGAACCCCCCTCCACTGTGCCAGAAGCTTTGTCTTCCTTCTTCTCTTATCTAGCAATAAAATCTATCCTTTTGCTTACTCACAGTGGTCCATAAATACAGTCTGTGAGTTTTGGAGAACAAGGACCTGGTGGAAAGATCCTGTAACACTTTCATTTTATGTCTTTTCAAATTTATTGAAAGTAAAGAATGAACTTCCATTTCTCATGATGAATATGCATTAGAACTCTCCAGTATTCTTTTCCCTACTACTGTAACCAAGAATCTCTGATAGGAAACCTCTCTTGTCCTCTCCAACCCCCTGTTTCTAGTTTGTTTTATTTGTATTTTCCTCTTAGATATTTTTTACTTCATGCCTAGTGCGCATGCATTTTTATTATTGTCCTTATTTAAGCCTCTTATTAAACCGATCTACTTCTTAGCTTTGGGTAAAATCATCTAATGATTTATTTCTTTTTCACCCTGACCCCAGAGAATCCTTTACTACATAAAAGCAGCACAGTACGTTTTTCTCTTAGTCTAAGGACTAAGTATTTCAAACTTATGAAACCACTAGAGTTAGTAATACTGAGGGCTTGATAATTTATTTTCAGAAATGCTTTAATTAAGAAGAAATTTCACCTACCCACCTGTAGCTCAAAACCCTAAAAAGCAAAGCCAGCAGTGTTTTTGCTGCCTCTTGCCCTATAATACAGTAATCTAGTTAAATAATCATGCAAAACTCAATCGTACTTTTGGAAAAGTGAACATTCTCCATGATTCCTTTTAATTTTCTCATTTTTATAGTATCTTTTCAACTTTCAAACTTTATGCTGTTCCTTAGTAGCTGAAAGCTCACCTTTAATTTTAATTACCTCATGGTATTTGATTCCCAAGTTTTTTAAAATCTCAATTCTTCAACAGGCATAAGTCAATGTTTCTTTTCTTCAAGGAGAATTATCAGCCAGGTCTAACCATCCCCTGAGTATGTTTACAGTTCTTTGTTTCCTTGATTCTAATTTAGAATGCTTATTTTTAATGGTTAGTGAAAATCTGGTCTTTTTCTCCTTCTCATCTTCTTATCCAAACTAGATGGTTCATTCTTATAACTTCACTGATTTCACCTTGGCTTTAGACCATATTGAGAAGTATTGTAACCTGCTCTATGAACACATTACAATTATTCTTGCATTTTTAAACAATCTTCTTCATCACATTTTACATTCAAAATCCTGTAGGGCTTGATGATCAGAAAACTGCAACTTTTAACTACTTATCCTTTTTGAGTAGTTTACTCCAAATTATAGAATTTATGCCAAACAGAGGAGTTGAGATTCTGAAGTCCCCTGCATGGACTTCCTGATGCCCAGCCTCATTACTCCTCACTAACCTGCCCCAAAGCATGGACCTCCTTGTTTAAAACACCGTACACTCTGTTAGTCAAAAGATGGATTTGAGGCTGCTTCCACTTCACCTTCTCCTGACTGACATCTTTTGTTTCAAAAATTCCTTTGTTCCTTGGTTCAGTAATTGGCTTTCTAGGTGGCAAGTAACCAGACTTAGGCAAGACAGTTTCTGGGTATCAGGGTGCTTTTTCTTTTGTAATTATCTTTTTACTTCTATTATTTTAATTCTAAGTTGTTATACCTAAAATATTTACAAAAGATTTGAATAGGACTTCTCCAAGTTCTTTGCAACCATTACTTCTGTTCCCAGGATGGCAGTTCATTAAGTAAAGATTTCAGAAAGCAAACATTTCCCTATTAACGCTATAAGAATAAATTCTTTATGGTTAATCCTCAGCAATCCTATCACATTAAACATTTACCAAGACTTTATAAAAATAGACTCTGAATTATGTTGCGGGGCTATAAAAACTGTGAAGTATGTACCCTCAACTTTCAGAACACTGTCAGTGGGGAATTTGGGGGGAAAAGAGAGGTAGGTTCATTGTTATAATTACCACGAAGCAAATGACCTTACCTGTACCGTTAATCATGTCACAGTAACTTTCCCAAAAGGAGAGATTCCTTAGGAATAAAAAGAAAGAAAATGATCTGTTTCCATTTCAAGAGCTCCTTTCTCCTATTATTTTTTCCATTATGATTCAATACTTCTAATATAATGAAGATTAGATTGGGCAAGTGCTAAGTTTAAAAAATATTCTCATTAATTTGGCTCATGTTTTGTTTGAACATTTTATCTTATTGTAATAAAGCCTGATAATATATGACTAGATCATAAAATAAAAATGCACCAAAGCAAATTAAGTAACCAAAATGTGTGTGCCCCTGTAATATTCTGAAATTTAAAAAAAAAGAAAGAAAGAAAGAAAGAAAGAAAGAAACTTGGGAGAAATCAATTTAAAAACCTTTATCAGAAATTTAGATATTTACTTAAGGAAGTGTTCTTGTTTTGTTTCCTCCCCTCCCCCAGTGGGAGAAATGAGACATAAGGAACCCCTTAACTGGATTGATGTAAGCTCAGTATAGGGTCAAACAGGGACATGGGAAGGAAGTCAAAAATAAACAGACATTTGGATCAATTCAGATTCCAAACATGTTGATAATCAACCAATGTACATTTCCTCCCTTTTAATTCTTGCATGGGCTGACATTTAGTAGGGCAGATTTTATTAGTTATGCTCTGGTATATAAATAAGATATATAATATCTAGAAATAAAGAATGATATTAATACTTTTCCTACATCTTCAGCCCTATTTCAATGATGTATAAACTGTTTTTTCCACTTTTATCATTATCCAGTGTCAAGTCAAGCTGTTGCTTGTTTTAAGCAGAATTAGCTGTTAATCATGCTAAGTATTGCGATGGTGAGTTAAACCAACCTTACCGTGATCCTAAAGTGATTGGACATTCTTACTCTAACTAGGACTGCTTAGCAACTCCCTTTATGATTTCTATAGTATTGAAAGGGAGTGAAGTGTTCATTGTGTTCAGTATAAAGAATTGATGTGATTTCCTCTGAAATAAAGATTTAGAAGGATTCATTTTCCTCCATTTGACTTTTCTACAAACATTAGTAATTATGGACTCTTTAGAAGAAAAAAGTACTCTACTAGTGAATAATTAACTCTTATGTGCAATTAATAAAGACTTGGTTTGAGGCACTGTTAATAAAAACATTTCATTTCTATCCATTTTGATTACCCTTTTTCAGGAAATAACTTATATTAATAAAAACATTTCATTTCTATCAGTTTTGATTATCCATTCTCAGGAAATAACTATTCTAATAGTTATGGCACAAAATAAAAAATTTCATTTCTATTAGTTTTGATTATCCTTTCTCAGGAAATAGCAATTCTAATGCATAATTGTTAACTTCAAAGAAAAGGCTTTCTCCCCCAGTATTTATTGGGGTTGTCGCTATTTTACACGTATGATAAATTATGAATCCTTCAGATCAACAGGCAGAACCAGGAAAGGAAATAATGACTTTAAGAAGCTAATGTGCACTTTCACTAACTTAAAAATGGCACATTATTTTCACATTTTATATGTAAATTTTAGAACTATAGTTAAAACACTAGTTCCATTTTACATTAAAAAGATTAAAACTGAGTTATCAGTATAGATCATTATTTTAAGGCTGTTTTCAGGGAGAAGTCACAAAAGCAATCTTAGAAACTTCCACCTTTAGCGGTACATCGAAGTCATGTCACTGGAATATACACTTTTATTTGTATACTCTGTTACAAAAGTAAAAAAAAAAATCTATCTGCAGGACAGTCAGCGGATTTACTGACGTTCTTCTTTTCTATTTGTGGTTACCTATTTGTATGTGCCTACTGTAAGGCTGGATGTGCAACAAAGAGGAAAATAGTCCCTTTAGATTTGTCTGTAAACGTAAACCCACCCCTAAAATGGGGCGATATTCAGAGGCTATTTACTGGTGTTAAGATGCTAGGTGCCAAAACTGAAGTGTTGATGCCTTTCAGAACAGAGCTCGGGACCAGCAAGTTTGTGCCATCGGTTGGCTCCTGGGCTTTATCAGTTGTTAGACACACTATTCCTGCCTTTGTAACACACACACACACACTGTACCCAGATACGTACCTTCTACCTTTATAAGTGTCAATTATGCCAACTTTGCTTATGTCATCCTTCCCATTGAAAACTCTATAAACTCCATCAGCAGTGTTGTTGTACTAAAAAGATATGTAGAAGAAAAAGTTACTTCTATAACAAGTCATATTTTTCATAATTCTCTTTCACATTTTGTTTTTAATCCTTCTTTTCTTCATTCCTTCTTCCCTCCCTCCCTTCCTTCCTTTATTTATTTATTTATGTTTTTGAAACACAGTCTCACTCTGTCACCCTAGGTAGAGTACTGTTGTGTCACAGCTCATAGCAACCTAAAAATCTTGGGCTCAAGTGATCTCTTGCTTCAGCCTCCTGAGTAATGCCCCAGCTATTTTTAGAGATGAGGTCTCACTCTGGCCCAGGCTGATCTCAAACTCATGAGCTCAGGTGATCCACCCATCTCAGCACACCCCCCCCCAAGTGCTAGGATTACAGGCATGAGCCACCCCACCTGGTCTACACATGCCTATTTATAATTATTTTATATAAAGTTTTAAAATTATTGACTTTTAAAGTATTTTAAAGGATATACTATTAAAAAAAGCACTTTTAGGAAAAAGTGCTAAATGCTGAAATAAATTTCAGAAGTTCACATGATCAAAGCTTACTCCAACACTCTTTGTCATAATTAAGCTAGTAGATAATTTGGTCATTACACTCATTATATTAAGGCAAGGGGACACTGAACAAAACCTATAAGAATAATGATTTGAATATTTGAAATGATATGATCTTTATGTGGCTACTAAAATGAAAAGAATGAGTATATAAAATTAAAATTTGGCCAAGGAAAAAGTGATGAGTATTGAGCTACAATTATTACTGAATCTATGCTTCTTATTCATTTAATTGATATAAACCTTGCAATCCTAAACATTATCTAAAAGTAAAACAATAACAACGAATTGAATACTACTACTAATAGTCACATATAGTGCCAAAGGAAATCACAGTCAAAATTCCAACTCAATAGTCAGCTTATCATATCTGTAATTCAAAATATTAACCTATAATTAAGTGGACCACAAATTATACATTTTTCTTAATCTTCAAACCTCCATTACATGACATATATGGACTCTTGGAAATTCTTATTTAAAAATGCCATTAAGATGAGGCCTACTGACTTATAGTACAATTGAGATGTGCAAATTTAGCCTAACTTTTTTATATAAACTAAGACTAATTTATAAAAAGGTCTATAGGAGAAGGAATTATAGGATAAATACATTTAGCACAAATACTAATATAATATTGAACTTGATTATGGAGAAAGGGAAATCAAAACCAAAAATAGTGTTCAAAATTTTACATAGTAGCTTACAAGTAAATTTTGGAAAAATTGTATATTTATAAAAGAGTGGAAATCTGATTATATCCAGTTTTTAATTTTAAATATAATTGTTAAATTCACATGAGTTTTCCAACTAGGAAGGTTTAAGCCATCTGTGATGTGGACGTTTTTTACAAAGGTACGGTACATGTCAGATACGTATCTCCAGATCAGCAGTAGGGCCAAAACACTAAATTATAAAATTATGCTTGGCCAATGCCACGCCATTTATCTAATTGGAATACAACAACATTGCCATTTATATTTAGTACTTACAGGATAAAACACACCAACTGTGGTAGGAACAGGGTATGGAACCAAACTCAAAAATGGATCCTTATAGCCCCACAACAGTTCTTTCAAAGTTCTTCTTTGGAACATAGAAGATTTTGACTTATTGATAAGTGTATTGAGTACCATTTGAACAAATGAATTTGGGTAGAGATGGGGTGCAGCCTGCAAAAACAAAATCAAATCACTGTTTGAGACACCGATATGATATCATATGGATTAAATAATAAAATTGAGTTTCATAAAAATTTTATACCTATATCTTTAAAATTCCCGCGAAATACTGCCAAAACAAAAAGTGTACTCTGTCTAATCCCTAGATGACTACATGTCTCTGCCTCAATGCCAACCATGAGAAGACATCTCAAATTAAACCCTATTTCTTTTGATTGATACACTTGAAGCAGTATTTGAATTCAACTGACTGTTACGATTTTGTCATCTTTCCAAATGACTATAGCCGCAGTGAAAATGACAGAGGAATACCTTTTTTTAAAAAATGGCAAAATAAATGAAACCTAATAATTATATTGATGAGATAATTACAGTGAATTCTAGAGCATTTTAAAACAAGTAACTTTGTGGTTTGTCTACTCACAGCTACAGCCAGGTTGAGAACTGTGAACGTGTCAGTCTCAGGTCCAATGGATAGTGAAGGTTCAAAAATGGCAGCATTGGGCTGCAGGAAAGAGACTATGTGGTCCTCAGGGTCCTGGGTTACATTTTCCTTGGCTAGATAACGAACTCTGGACAAAACAGAAGTAAACATAATTCAAAAAGATTGACTCCTGTGGACATTAGATCTCAAATGCCATTCATTCATTCAACGAATATTTGAACCCATTGACTATTTCAGAAATTATGCTAAATAATGTTGTTAAATACTTCAGTACTAGGTCTTTCACAGATTAATCAAAATGGATTTCAAACTTGTAAACAGAAAACTAAAATACCAGATGAGGTGATATATGTTAAAATGGGAGTTTACACATAAATCACAGAAAAACCCAAAACAGACACCAATACACAAGGTTCAGGTTTGGGGCGATCAGGCTGGAGATGATGGCCAAGACACCACCTGTAGCCGTTCCACATAAATGGTATGAATAGCAAAGAAAAGCGTGGTCAGGCAATGTCATGTGTGATATAAGAATGGCATTATGCATTTTGGGAAATGAGATCGGATTGATCGGATTATCGACTGAGCTATAAGGAGAGTGGTGGAAAATAAAGATTTCAAACATAGAAGGGTTATATCGCACTCTCAAGTGACAGACATTATCCTGCAGGTAAGAGGAAAAAGGAATGAGGCTTAACGGGGAAATAGTAAGAGTGTATTTCCTTATATAAGGAAAATCTTCCAAGTTCACAGACTCTCCACTGCAGGCTCTTCTATCTTTTTTAGATCTTTAACAAAAATTAGAATATAATTTTTATTCCTAAGGGCTACATCCCTCCTTTTTCCCCTCTCCCCATATTCAATTAGTTCCAAGCTCCTGGCTCTGACATCTCTAGGTTGAAAAGTATCAACTATATTTTAGGAATGTGGGAAAGGGTGGTTATTATGGGGAAATATTTTGCAAGTAGAAGATATTTGCTGAGAAGAAATAAGGTATACAGCGTCATTGTGCTCACATATATTAAACATCAGTTATGCAAGGTGAATAGATAACGAGAGACAAAAAAAGAGGGACTGAAATTTACTAAACTACAGTAAACCTGGAAATTTCTAAGGGTTGAGTATTTTATGTCTCTGAGGACATTTCCTTAGACATAGTGATTTCCCATAAATACATTTCATAAATAAATACATTATTTATTTGTTCTATAAAATAACATTCAAAGTAATGCTGAAAGATATTTTATTTCTGATATAATTTAATGAAAATATCATTATTCTCCTTAGAGTTCTGTAGACATACAAAAAATATGAAAATCTGAAATAGCAACCAGGATAATCAAAGACGAACAATACCTTTCCACTCAAATAACCATTATAAAACTGGAGTACATAATATTAACATTTAAGATTTTAATTTTCATGATTATTTATGCATATATAATAATTAAAACAACAGCAAAATAATTGTGGCCCTATTCTAGAGCTTACCTAAATTGTACTTACAAGGTGAAACCAGGAGATGGCACTCACCTAGAGAAAAAAAAAAGCCTTAAACCTGAGCCCTGCCTTTTGATTGTACTTATGAAAAAAACATTATCAGTTTTATTTGTTTGTTTCTGTAAAAATTACATTGCATACAAGTTTGGGGAAGTGTTGATTAAAAAATTCAAGGGAAGGAATTTTTCCTAAAGTCTTCTCAAGATTACTTTTGTCCTGGCAAAGCAAAGTAAATTAAAAAATAATTTATGCTAGCTGGGCGTTCTGGTAGGCCCCTGTAGTCCCAGCTACTCAGAGGCTGAGGCAAGAGAATCACCTAAGTAAGCTCAGGAGTTGGAGGTTGCTGTGAGCTGTGTGATACCATGGAACTCCACTGAGGGCAATAAAGAGAGACTCTGTCTCTATTAAAAATAATAATAATAATAATTTATGTTATATCTGAGAATATTCTGAAGGCATCACAGTGCCTTCTAGAAATGGTACAGGTTGGATTATATGTAGGTTCTCAATCCAGGGAATTTCATGCTTTGCCTCATGTCATACCTTGTCAAAGTTTCATCAAACTGTCTTTAACAGCAATAAACCAGATAAACTGGTTTTAGGGTATCTTTAATTATAGGGAAGCATGTTTATCCCAACACAGAGAAGACTATCAAAGTATTAACTTGTTTCTAAAAAGAAACCAGGACTCGGCGCCTGTGGCTCAAGCGGCTAAGGCGCCAGCCACATACACCCAAGCTGGCGAGTTCAAATCCCCAGCCCGGGCCCGCCAAACAACAATGATGGCGGCAACCAAAAAATGGCTGGGCGTTGTGGCGGGCGCCTGTGGTCCCAGCTACTTGGGAGGCTTGAGGCAGGAGACTCGCTTGAGCCCAGGAGTTGGAGGTTGCTATGAGCTATGATGCCATGGCACTCTACCCAGGGGGATAGCTTGAGGCTCCTTCTCAAAAAAAATAAAATAAAATAAAAGGAAACCAGTTTTTACATTATTTAAGGTATTCAGGCAAACATAAAAGACTGTTTGGTGATACCATGAGAAAAAAGGACTGGTTGGTTAGGAATAGTTTTAATATTTTTATATAAAGAGGAGTTTATTGTTTATAAAATTTATCTGTAAATACAAGTCTTTTTCTCCCACACCACTTCCATCACCTCCCTTAGCAAATTAAGTATATCTAACCAACCCGCTTTTTATCCCTTAGAGAGATAGGTTAAAGGCTCTCAGAATAAAACAGATGTTTGCTGCCAACAATCAGAGAATGAGGTTAAATCATTTTATGTTTATATCCCTTTAGATCCCAAACAATATCCTCAAAAGTAGAAAATATAACCTCCCCACAACCAGTTAAAACTAAGACACCCAGAAAACATGAATTCCCTACTTCTAAAACCTACTTTTTTTTTTCATTCTTAGTTCATTAAGTACATTTAATTCATTACTTTTCAAATAGTCACAGTCAGATTCTCATTAGGTCACATGTGAATTCTAGATTTTCATACATACAAATAAGATATTAGTATAGGATTTTGCTAAGAACATACGAAACGTAAGCCCAGGAAAAAAACATTTTCCAAGGCAAGTCTTTTCTTGCAACAACAAAAACCAATTCTTGTTTTACAGAGTTCTGAATAGTCATAGATGTGGACAAAAGGCCAGAGACATGGGGAAACTGCCGGGGCAGGATCACCAAGGCCTCTGTAGTGTATAGAGCATCTGCTATACGGGTAGGCACTACTCTCACATGACTACTGTGATTATCACTAAACTTTAGGTGTGAGTCGTCCATCTAGAAACATTTTCAAGTGTTGTAGAGGGAAGAACAAAATACAATCATAGAATCTCCAAAAGAGATACTGGATACTAGAACTGTGAATTACAATAAATCATTGCAAATATGAAATTTTGTGATAATTAATCATTGTATATAACGAGTGTTTATTCTAGTTATATCTAGATAACTATCTCTAAATGAGATAGCTGGATTTAACTAGGTCCTTGGTTAAGGTCGTGTTTTTAGCACTTCAGTTTGCATTTTACTTTAATAACCAGAAAAGACATTGTCTGTAATTTAAATCGAAAATGTATACAAAAATGGAACAGGTACTATTTTCTACATCTCTGTGAACATGAATAAGTCACCTAAGATCTAACGGATTCTGGCTAATCATTTCTTCTAGTTCTAGTCACCTATTAGATAATGTAGATTAGAGAAAAGACGGTAATGAAACTCCTAGATGAATGCAAATGTTTGTATGACCTGGAAATTCGTTTAGATGTTCCTTGGTGATATGGATGCTACTGCTCTAAGAGCTGCACTTTAAGAAACACCAAAATAATGTCTACATTTAATTTTAAGATGTTAAGGACAGCTTTTCTCTCTGTTTGACATGCATTTTTCAGAGTTGAGTATATATACCTCATGTACAAAACGCATGTAAATTCTTAGGCACAGGAATGTTACTTGAAATTTATTATGATATATTTATTTTTCCCTATATGTTGTCTAATAAATATTTCAGTAATTATCTATTGATTCAAAATAAATATGTTCTATTCTTGAAATCCTTAGATTAGGATGCTATAGCTATAGAAGAATAATTCCAAGGTATACCATTGGCAAGAAAATAGTTAGTACGCTTCCATCCAACAGCACTTGTCAAGTGAAATCATTCTCAGGAATGTCTAAGTTTAACATCATTGATGTTGAATCTGCCACTTGTCTGTGGGGACTCACCTGTACGTGTAGGGACCTCTTTGCTTAACTTTAATGTTGCTGCTATTCATTCTCACTTCCTCTGGGTTTTGCACATCAAAGATCCAAAATTGTCTATACACTTCTGTTCCTGTTTTAACCCAATTTTGAAAAGCAATTGTACCTTCTTCAAGGACAACTTCCTATGAAAAAGAAAACATGTTAGGGTTATTTCTTTATAGTGAATACAGGTACTTCTTAGAGTTTGTTCCTAACCTACAGCCAGAATAAGAGGGCCAAGCTCAAGTACTCGGTTCACAAGAACCTTTGTAACCTATCACACTTGCAAGTACAAGAGTTCTCATCAGATTTTTACAGCAACTTCTTTTAGTTAACCTTTTACAAAGAGAATCAGTGTGTAATACTGAAGATGTGACTGTTTACTTTAAGGCAAACCATTGGCAAGCTTTAGAGTGCCCCTTTTGCAATATTGCAACAGTCCGTATTTTGTGCAAGTTGTTCCAAAAAGTTCTTATCAGGTTGAATGTTAACTCGTACTCCTGAGTTGGATTGAGGAGGCAAAATAGAAAAAAACTGAGATTAAAACCTAGCAGTATTGGAAGCTTTCCCTGTTCAAGAGTTGGACATTTAAGAGGATAATTATATTTATTAAACAAAAGCATATAAATGACAAAAACAAATTGAATTCTCCCCCTTTGAAACCCTGTTCAATATGGCTTCTCTAATTCTCAATGTATTTGCAGGAATTCTTTGGCGATATGTTTCCAGAAATTAGAACAGCTGGATTTATAATTATTGGGTTACTACTTTTTAAACAAAAGGACAAGGTAAGGAAGCTGCCCTGTGATTCCCTTATGAAATTCAGTACAAATTACTGATGCCCTGTGCTCAACCAATACCAATGACAGAATTAAAAACCCTATGTAAGAGTCGGAGTCCTTACTTTCAGAGCTTTGGGATAACATGGAAAGTCACCAAACCCTTCAGGGTCAATTTTATTATCTGTAACATGAGAAAGTTACTATAGATGTTACTCCATATTCATACTGCGGCTCTCATTCTGAGCCAGAAGTCTACAAAGCCATAGTAACTAGTGCACACAAAGGTGACTTTTGTAGCAGGCAATATTTCCCAAGCTCCTTGGGAAGAATGCCCAGGTTAAAAAGTTCCAGCTCAATCTTAACATGCTAGAGGAAGAGGCTATTTTCTCAGAACTTGAGACTACAGAGAGCCATGACCCCAAGCTCAATATGACCTATTCATTTCATTTACCTGGAGCATCATTTCACAGAATAGTAGAGTAGGAAAGGACATCGACTATTGTCACATTTTCTAGAAGAGCACACTGAGGCTCTGAGAAACCGGGTGGCTGTCTTAGGGTAGCCTAGGCAAAATGGTAGGGGAATTGTATTGAAATCCTTGTCTTGACCCTTAGACCAGTCCTCTCTTCTACCAAACTATAACTGTTTCTTTTCTCTTTTTTTCCCTGTCACCCTCTGCACTCAGTTGGTAGAAATCAAATTAAGTTTCATATTTTCAGGATGTGTTACCTATTGCTAAATACAGAGAATAAGGGAATTCCTTAGAGAAGGACTGAGCACTTAGTTAAAATGGAATTACACAACCCTGTGCTGTTGCAATCCGCTTACCCCGGGTACATTGGACCTGTGAGAGTGATATTGGAACCTCTTACTTTTAGCAACAAATTATCCTCAAAAAACTTTTATTTGCTCCCCAAAGAACTTATTTCCACACTAACAATTCAGACATTAAAAAAAAATTGCTTCAAGTTTTATGGCTGTTCTTCTCATTGTAAAAGTGTTTGATGAGGCTGTGGACACTGAAAGCTATACTGGTGCACACACGGGTGACAAAGGTGAAAATGTGATAATTTACCCATTTCCAGAGACATTTTGAAAGGAAAACATACATGAAGCCATCTGTACATACACACACACACACACACACTGCTATTCTCACATGATAAGAATCTTAAGGATAAATATCTTTTCTTTTTAAAGTTCCTCTCCAGTTACATATTTTCAGATGTTAATAAAGGAACTCAATAAATTCTTATAGA
>CAUYQV010103474.1:0-30384 GCA_963574575.1 Galagoides demidoff | reverse complement strand
TAGTCCCAGCTACTTGGGAGACTGATGCAAGAGAATCACTTAAGCCCAAGAGTTTGAGGTGGCCGTGAGCTGTGACACTACAGCACTCTACTGAGGGCAACATAGCAAGATGCTGTCTCAAAAAAAAAAAAAAGAAAACAGCAACAACAAAAAAAACCCATGAAGATACATGGTAGAGTAAGTTTTTAGGACTTAAAACCCCTACTATCAAGACAGTGTAGTATGTACTAGGAACAAATACTTAATACCAATTTAAAAGAAGAAACTAACCCACACATGGATGAAAACATCTGTAAAGAGGTGGCAAATAAGTTGGGGAGAGATGGTCTATTTAATACGTAAAGAGAACAAACATTATTCACATTTAAAAAACAAATTAGATCCCAATCTTAGGTTACACATAAAGATAAACTGTAGGTAGATAGAAGTTCATACTGTTAAAGGCAAAATATTTACATGAAAATACAGAAGACAATAATCTTGGGGCAAGAAGTATTCTTAAACAAGAAACAAAATGAGAAGAAAAAAATTGAGTTCATTAAAACACCAAATTTCACTGCTTGGGAAGTGAAACATGTAACTACATTATTGACTTAAAAGTGCTTAATGAAGAACAAAACCATATAACAGAAGGTATTTTCGACATAACATAACGAAGATTAGCATCCATTACATAGAAAGATCTCCAACAAACAAGTAAGAAAAAGCAAAAGAAAAGTGAGCCAATGATACAGAAAGATTTTCATATAAAATTCTACAGTTCCTTCAGGTTAACTTCTGTCTTTTTTATAATTCTGTTTTTATGAAATAGTCACCTATATACATCCACTGTCCTACCTATATCTATCTATACAGAGATGTCTGGAAGGAAGGTCCTCTGTGGTTCATGACACACCACCACATAGGATTTTTTTCTTTCTTTGACCCCCATCTTCTTTGCTCAATGAACATACGTAAGAACTTTCCATCCAAACCATACTAAGGTGATGAGACTGTGTGAACTCTGGAATTCAAAAGGCCTGCCTGCCAAGTGAATGTCAGCCAGTTCAAGTTGAGGGCCTTAGAAGGCCCAACTCTTAGCTCAAAGAGGCTGCTGACAACACGAAATATTCTCAGAACTTTCTCCGGTTTTAGGACTGCCCTCTGACACAGTTTTTGAATATTCTCTATGGTACTATGTCTTCACTGCCTAAAAGAGAAATAGATTTCAGAATGAACCACAATAATTCAGAACCACAAGTCTAGCGAGGTTGATGATGTGTTCTAAATCAAAAGCAGTTCCTCACACACAAAATGAAGCATCTAAATTAAAAAAAAAAACCATCATCATTAGGCCCCAGGTTTGTTCTCTCTGCAGCTCTCTGATTCTCAGATCTTCCTAACTTGCACATACTAAATCTCTTTGACCCTATGGAATCAGTTTTACAATGAACAATGGTACTGATGACAAAGATCACAGAATGATTTATTTGGCATTGGTGCTTTCTTGATTCTTCCTGTTAGTGCTTTTTGCACGAGGCCCTCCATGTTTGCATTGTACAAATCTGCTCCCTTAATGTATTCTCCAAATAGGACTTTGCACTATTTTTAAAAAATAAAAACCTCATTAACAGATGTCAAATCATCGTTTGCACTCATCCTTTGTGGAAAATTTCCAATTCTCTTCCAAAGTGAGCGCCTGCTGACGTTCACTGGACAAAACTTTCCCTTTGGACAAATCCAATCACTGATCTTTTCTGTTTTCCTCAATACTTTGTGCTTCATAACAGATATCTTTGATGACAATCAAAATTAGCCATCCTTGATGATAAAGTTCATTCATTTTTCAAATTTGCTTCATCTTGTACAAAGCTTATTAACTTTCGACTCTACAATTAGTCACTTGTTTTGAGGTTCATGCTATATTGTACCCAGGTGCTGTGCACAGGAAACCTACTGGCTGCCTTTGAAACTATAGGTAAAGAGTTGAGCCATCCTATTCTATTCCAGTAAATTGTGTTAGGTCTAGTCCTATCTGCTCTGTGTCCTACTTAATGATCCCAAGCTGGCAAACATTGAAGAAAAAGGGCAGATTAGGATATTGTTTGTCTTTTTTAATTACCATCATCTGACAGCTTACACTACAATGACTTTAAGAAACCCTCATAACTCCAGTCCTCATATGAAGGAAACAAGGTGTTTTTTATTATTCTTGTTAAGGATACATATCAGTATGTGTCTCAGAGAAAAACAACATCTCTAACACCTTAAAGTAAGCCACAGGGCCAGCACAGGGGCTTATGCATAGCACTTTGGGAGGCTGAAGTGGGAAGGTTCCCTGTGGTCAGGAGTTTGAGATCATATTAAGTAACACGGCCAGACCTCACAGTCATCAAAAAAAAAAAAAAAAAAACACCCTAGAAAACTTAGCTAGGCATGGTAGCAAAAGGCTGTAGTTTTAGCTACTTGGGAGGCTGAAGCAAAAGAATCAGTTGAGCCTAGGTGTCTGAGGTTGGAGCGAGCTATGACACTACTGCACTCTAACCTAGGTGACAGAGCAAGACCCTGTCTCAAAAAAGAAAAAAAAAAAAAGTAAACCCTAAACCATAGCAGTAACACCTCCTGAACTCTGGCAGGCTTTCATACAGCAAAAGGTCACTTACATATAGTATGAAGTCCCCTTATTGTTAACTGCTCGTTAAAAATGTGTTAAGTAAAAAGGTTTTTTTAAAAAACTTACCACAATCTTCATATTTAAAAGGTTTCATCAGTATTGTTATCAAGAAACTCTCTTCAAGAAGTCTTTCAAATACTTAAACAGCTTCTTGCTAATACGTGTATGTCCAAAATAGATAACCAGGGAGAAAAGTAAATTTCCCTGTCTATTTATTGCTTTTATATCATGATTAATGTCTACACACAATAGGTTAAAAACCCTGGATGACATGTCCTAAACTGACAGTCATGTACAGCAGGAGTGAGAAACCCACTTCCACTAAGGACAAACAATGACTTGGGGTGAGGGGCACTAACAGCAGTTCATTCTGGTTCAAAGTTGGTATGTTTTAGAAATACAGAAGGACTTTATTGTTCACCTTATTTTTTTCCCTTAAGAATAAAAAACTTAAACTTTTTTGAATGAAGGGGTTCCACACTGCATGATGGGTACAGCAGGGCAGGCACACAAGAAGAGGCAGGAAAGATGACCACACTCCATGTTGACCTGGGGATAGGAACAAGTGAGCCAGAGAAAACAGCAGAACAACAGAATCTGGAAATGACTCTGAACCAAGAGCTCAGGCAACTGACTTCTCAGTGATAGGAGCTTCTGACACAACACTGCCCCTTAAACGAGGCTCAGGAATCACTCCACAGAGTCCCTAGTGCCACCTTGACCTTAGGTAGCAGGTGCTTTGGTTTTAGTCTCTGGAGCTCCTGCTCCCTGGGACTGGGAGAGGTATCTGGAAGGAGGCTGCCAGCCCTGGGGACAGACTGTGGAGCGGGGCCCGCTGGGAATATGGCTGGTGCTGTCCCCTGGATCTTCCCCTTGCCCCCAGATGCCACTAGTGAGAGAAATACAACTGGAAAGCAGGAGCCCTGGGATGTTTCAGTACCACCTGGCATTCCTGGAACAAAAGCCCAGAGAAGCAGCATGTGGCCCTCCACTCCCACTGGGGGAGACCCCCATGACCACCACAGGACTGGGGGCCCTAGCTCACATTGCTTTACTACTGGGACAGCCCAAAGGAGGAAAACCCACTAGGTGCTACTGAGAAAGTGGTAATATCCCTTGTCCCAGGAAAGCAGGGGAGACACCAAGTCAATGGGGTATGAAGGTGCTGGCCATTAGGCAGTCAGACCACAGATCCCAGGGAAATGCAGGTCACGCTTAGGTATTAATTCCCCACTACTGAGTGCTGAAGGAAGGTGAGGCGCAGAGTAGGCTTTCCACCCTGTGTTCAGTTCCCACCCCAGTCACCAAGCAGAGTGAAGGTTTAGGGACTTGACAGGACACTCCAGGTTTTTCAGAGTTCCTGACCCACCTTAGGATATAGTGCACATTAATGTTGTTATCTGCTCCAATGTTTCTTTTAAAACTCTAAGGGAAGCATTTCCTTCAAAGGAAAAGAAACCTGCTCCACTGCTGAAAAACCCTTCTAAATAGCTCACCAAATCCCAAGGAACACTCCTCCTCTGCCACAGAATTCAGCCAAGTAAAGCCCCAAGACAAGGACTCTGAGATTTTTACATTCCTTTTACTGGAATGATATAAGAGATTGAGTTTTAGACAGCCTTCCCCACCTGTGTTTCATGGTTTTGGTCTTCCCACCCCAGCCACCTTCCACCAACAAGTGAGAGGTGGTGCTGCCGTAAAGCTGTCCAGCTTAGGACCATGGTCTCATCTCTGTTGATTCTGGCCAGGTTTCTGGGCAAGCTGAACGTGTTTGGTCTCAACACTGAACTTCTTCCTGCTAGGGTGTACCTATACGCTTTAACAGAGTCTCTTTTTCATGATCTTTTACACTTAATCTACATCATCACTGCAATCTCATTGTTTTCAAGCAGCCCAAACCTGAAGCTACTTAGGAAGGATTATATCCCTGAGGAATACACATTTAGATAGGTATCTACTAATTTAATCAAGAATTCCCAGAAAGCTCATTTATGAGCAGAAAGTAGGGTGCTGAAGGATTGTGCGCCAAATAGTTCTGAAAGAAATTTTATTCATATGTGCACAGCAAATCATAGTCTAGTTGGCACCTCTCAAACACACATGCACACACATCCCTACTTCTTTCCATCCTTCCAAGTGACAGCAAAATGATGATTACCTCTTGCTTTAAGCTCAAAAGCTTACCTGCACACAGAGGGGAGGCAGAGAACTAAGACGGTTCAGGAGCTGGTCCTGCCACAGAACAGAGGCTCCACTCCACCCCAAGTGCCTAAGGTGTAAGGCAGGCGGGGAATTTCCCTCTTGACTGCACAGATAAAAAGATAGGTAAGCAAAAGTAGGAAGCCACTATCCTACTTCCCAGGCCAGAGCTTTGCAAGGCCACTAACAGTACGGAAGCCAAGGTCAAGGGCCAGGACAAGAGGAATGAAGCTTCCACTCAAAGGGGACATGGCAGAGGGATGATCAGGTTGGAGATACCAGAGTTGGACACAGGACAAGAGAACTTGGAGAGGAAGGGATGAAGGATGAAGACAAGGAGTTTTCTAAGGGAACTCTGATCTAGCCCACAAATAGGGAGGAGTTTTAAAGCAGATAGACCCCCATTCCAACATGGGCTCTACAAACACCCCTCTGACCCACTCCAAGCAATAGCACCATCACTCTTTGAAGTACAGCAGCATCTCTGTAAGTTGACCCCCCAAGGGGCTGTAACAAATTGGTTAACACACGGAGATGGTCAACATAAGAAATTAGGCCTACTGTACTGATAAAATACATGTGGTGCATGACCAGTCTATGAAAATTAGGTCAACTTAAGGAGGTGGTCAACTATGGAGGGTCTACTGTATAGAGAGAATCAGCAGGCAGATTTGAAATTAAAAACCAGCTAGTACACTTTCTCTTGAACATGTAGCAGTTAAAATTATTTTAGACAAAAACAATCTTTAAACTTCACTGGGAGAAGTTTCTAAACTTTTTTAGTAAAAAAGTTTCTAAAACAAGCTTTTTAAAAAATCACTTTTTCTAACTGTGTAATTCAAACTTTCTCATCTATATCTCATCAAATCAGCTAATACTTCTTTTACCCGCTATCATTATGGGAGACAACACAGTTATGGAAGACAACCAGACTAGCAGGAGATTAAGGGTAACGTGAAGCCACTAACCCACAGCTCATCTTCCTGAAACACCAACCTCCTTCAAGATCAATGGAGAAGAGTTAACTGGTAAGTATTTTTAAAATGTCTAATACAGCTAGCTAGGCATAGTGGTACACACTTTCTCAGGAGGCAGGTACCATCACTTGAGCCCTTGAGTCTTTTTCAAGAAAGATGGGGAAAAAAACCTCAAAATTATCATTAAATTTGGAAAATTATATGGAAAATTATATGGAGTCAACATCACACAGGTTTTAGGATAACATGAGATTTCAAAAACAGGTCAAGCTTGTGGAGGCCATTCCTCCCTAATCCACCTCCATCTCCTGATGCGAATACCTACTCATTCTCTGCAGTTAGAAGGACTTGAATGGAAATGGTGGAAAAGCATACCAGCCATAAAAGTAAACTTAATTTTGTGACAGCCCTTGTAAATATGCGCCTTTTCTTTTTTCTTTTCTTTTTTTTTGGGGGGGGCGGGGAACAGAGTCTTACTTTGTCACCCCTGGTAGAGTACGTGGCATCATAGCTCACAGCAACCTCAGACTCTTGGGCTCAAGCAATTCTCTTGCCTCAACCTCCCAAGTAGCTGGGATTACAGGTGCCTACCACAATATCTAGCTATTTTTAGAGATGGGGATCTCACTCTTGTTCAGGCTGGTCTCGAACTCCTGACTCAGGCAATCCACCAACCTTGTCCTCCCACAGTGCTGAGATTACAGGCACAACCCACTGCACCTGGCCCTAATATATGCCTTTTCATAAGCATGCCCTTCATGTGCTTTGAAGGACTCCAGGCTGTCACGAGCCTCTGTTATCCCAGAACCAGATGCGCCATCACCAGCTACTCTCTCTGGCTAACTTCATGAACATACGTAATACTAACTCAAATGCCTCTGGCAGATCCTTCTCCCCTACCAACATGCTAAGGAAACCAAGTTAAGTCCAAGCATATTATGCCTAAAATAAAGGTCAGTGGTCTCCAAGAGAGGCCCAGAGCTGCCAGTGTGCACAGTGGTGGGGTGTGGGGGTGATGCATCCTGCAAGGTAAAAAGACTTTTGGTCCTGGTTCTCAGATATGCTTAACAGCTTAGGTGCCCACATCAGTTACATGCCACAGTAGGAACTGTTTCTGCATGCATCTTTGTGATGCTTTGAAATCCTAAACAGTAAACAACTGATGAAAATCAGGTTCATTTGAACCAATGAATACTCACAATGTGCAATCAACATTGTTTGGTTTTATCAACAAATGCAAGAAACTACCAACCGCTACAAAACTTCACAGCAGAGCCCATTACAAATGGAAATAGGACAAAAAGGCATTTTCTAATTATACAGAAGCTAATTTCTCCAACTAGAGAACACTATTGTTAGATGGCATCCCCCTACATATATGCACTTTTTTTTTTTACCAATGAGCTAAACACAAAACTCATTTTAATACTAACATTTCAAATACTCTTTCTAGAAATATGATCCCCCCAAAATTATTTGTACAATTCTATTTTTTCTTTGAAATACCATGTAAAGAAAGTTTTTTAAAACAAGATACCTAAATGTACAATTTTCACATATAAATATAATCTCAAACAGCCTAAGTCCAGTCACCATAATATTCATACTAAAAAGTCTGATTGCTGGCTACCACATTCATGTCTTCATGGGCACTACAACACACAGACAGACAGACACAGGGCCAAGCAACCATTCCAAAATAAAGTACACACAATGTTATCTCATACCCAGAGAAAGTAATGTACAAGTAGGTATAAATTCATCCCTATACTGCAAAACAAAAGGTAAACTGGTCACACGGAATCTGAAGGGGATTCCTGCTGGTAGAGAACTCTGTGAGGTTCTGAATGAGGACTGCACTGACACCAGCAGGGTGGAGGATCCACCCAAGCTGGAGGATCCACCACTGACTAGAAAAATGGCAACTCACAGGTGAAGAGGAAGGGATGGGCTGTGTGTGTGGACAAGGCAAGCCAAAAGGTCTGGCCACACTAGCAGAGAGCAACTGAACAGGCCAACCTCAGGAAAAGAAAAGTTAGAGAAGGCAAGTTTATATGGTTACATGTTCCTTGATGATGGGGATGCATTGAGAAATGTGTTGCTGGGTGATTTCACCCTTAAGTGAATACCAGCGTGTACTTACACAAACCTAGACAGTACAGCCTTACAGTACACAAGTGGACTATATGATATGACCTTTTCCTCCTAGGCTATAATCTGTACTGAATACTATGGGCAACTGTATTATCACACTGGTTAGTAGTCACGTATCTAAACATATCTCAACAAATACACTATTATCATAGGACCACTGTCATATATATCCGGTCCATCACTGACTGAGACATCACTATACCATGTGTGACTGTATGTTAAAGTAGGTAGAACAAAGATATTGAACATTTTACTTTAGAAGAAATTTTGCTGCAGCTATTTTATCTATTTTCATAAACAGTCCCCTTGGTATCTATTTTATTTGCATTTTCAATATCATCAGGTAAATATCAAGTGGGGTAAAACCCTTGAGCTTTGCTCAAGATACCACAAAACCAAAATCAGTAAGGTTTCTATAGGTTCTGGCACAAAAGGCAAGCAAGGTTCCAAAAGGCCCTTTCACTATAAAATAACTAGATGGTCAATAAGACATAACTCTTCATTCTTTATTAGGCTTGCAGGAAACAAGGAAAATATCCCAAGTGCCTTAGTAACTCCCACCAAGCCAACCATAATGAATAGCTCAATCATAAAAGTGAATAAGCACCAAAGACTAAGAGAGTGAGCTGCAGTTTTGATGGGGAAAATACCCTAGAATATTGGGGGAGGGGGGGAGAAATAAAAAATATGACTTTTGGACTTAAAAACCCAATAGATGAATTAAATCACAGATTAAACACAACTCATTAGTGAACTACACGTTATAAACAAGGAAATAACTAGAATGCAACACACAAAAAGAAATAAAGGAAATAGAAATAAAAAGGTAAGGGACAAAGAGGAAAGAATGAGAAGATCTAAAACATGCCTATTTGAAATTCCAGAAAAGTGCACAGAAGCAGTATTTGAAGATAAATTGGCCAAGAAAATTTTGGAACTGATGAGGCACAAATCCCCAAAAGCACCACAACATATACCAAGCTTACTGATAAAAAAAGAATGTCACAGAAAATACACTGTAATAAAAGTAGAGAACACCAAAGTCAAAGACATGACGTCAAAAGCAACCAGAGACCAAAGACAAACTTCCCATGAACAAACTACATCTACACTGACAACCACCTTCTCAAGAATTCAGAAGGCAGAAGACAGTGGAATAGTGTCTTTAAAAAGCTAGAAGAAAATAACCAATTAACTAGTTTTATGTGAAGTATGATTCTATTTTTCAAAAATGAAGGCAAATGTATTTCCAGATAAAAAACTAGAAACTTTTCAACCCATAGTACTTTACTATAGAAATCTCTAAGGGACATTGTTAAGAAAATACTCCCAAAAGGAAGTTTTCAGATAGAAGACTGATGATTAAATAAATTCGTAACGATACAGGTAAATCTAAACATTATAGGAAATAATGTACCTTTTTGTGAGGGTTTTTCATGGCCAATAATAAAACACTGGAAAAACGGTAGCACGTGATTTCAGGGGTGGATCAAGATTCAAAAATTCCAAAATCCTTGCACTGTCAGAAGGGCCCTTATTTACTACCTTTAGACTTTTTGTATGTATAATTTCAAAAATAGTCCCTCACAGACCGAAAATAGCATATAGCTTCCAAACCTAATCAGTGATATTTTAGTACCATTTTACTATAGGCCATGGCAAGTGTGACAAAAATAATGACAAGGTGATTTATGAAGGGCAGGTAGCAAAGACAAGTCTTAGTTCAAAGGTCTCAAGAGCAGTTTTAATACTTGTTTGGGTGCTAGATCCCTCTGTGAGTCAAATGAAAGAGGCTGATCTTCTCCTACAGAAAAAAATAGTTACATGTACTTGTACAAATTTTTATACAAATGCAATAGACCTTTTCCAGCTTACAAAGCTGAAGAGGGTGGCACCTGTGGCTCAGTGAGCAGGGTGCCAGTCACATATACCGAGGGTGGCAGGTTCAAACCCAGCCCTGGTCAAACTACAACAAAAAAATAGCCGGGCGTTGTAGCAGTCACATGGAGTGCCAGCTACTCGGGAGGCTGAGGCAAGAGAATTGCCTGAGCCCAAGAGCTGGAGGTTGCTGTGAGCTATGACACCACAGCACTCTATGGAGGGCAACAAAATGAGACTCTGTCTCTTAAAAAAAAAAAAGCTGAAGAGAACTAAGCTTGTGTAGGTAACATTTAAGCCAGAAGTTCTCTCCATCTTAGAGTTGACACCGAGTAAAAAGATGAGTGTGAAAGGAAGAGCAGAAGCATGATATTCGTAAAGGGGAAACCTTAAGGTAAGGGATGGGGAATGGAGAGTCATTCCTATAATTCCTCTCTTCTATTATAATCATTCAGCAATTACATAACTATTGTGGTATTTTGAACTGTGAAAATGACCAGAAAATGATCCCTCACTTTAAAGCACCTTAACACTCTAGAGGACACACATACCATCCAAAGACAACAGAAAAGAGAAATTACAACACCCTTAGCTAACTACCTGTGTTATTAATACTCCCTTCCTGAAATGACTCAGTCAATAATGGCAATGGTCAAGGAGCCTGCGGAAAGGACCAGTCCAGTCTACCCAGAGCCCCAGTTCTGCTAGGCACATCCCCCCACCTCCTGACCTCCACTAGTGGTAGCCTGAGGGTCTGAAACAAAGCAGCATGTTTCCAAAGGCTCCTCAATCTACCCACATTCCAAAAGGAAGGAAGCTTCTTAAAACATAAGATTCCTGCCTCTATACAAACATTGAAAAATTATATTCTCATGGTTTTCATCCAAGAATCTGTAATGTAAAAGGATCCCAAGATGTTCCACTTGCAAGCATATATGATATAAAAACTATCTCTTCTTATTTACAAAAAGATAATCCATCTAGGGGTTGGTTTTGTTCATATTTGAACCGTGAGCCAGAACACTACAAAGAAAGCGTTGCCTATACGCTGTGAAATTATGCTGTGTTTAAAATCATTACAGAGGCTCAGCACAACTACAAACCAAAAAATAGCTGGGCATTGTGGTGGGTGCCTATAGTCACAGCTACTTGGGAGGCTAAGGCAAGAGAATCACTTAATTAAGCCCAAGAGTTTGAGGTTGCTGTGAGCTGTGATACTACAGCACTCTACTGAGGACAACATAGTGAGACTGTCTCAAAATAAATAAATAAATAAAATCATTGCAGAGCATGAGAAAAAAAGTCCATGCTTCTTAGAAACCACAGCAAGAACAAAAAAAAACACTTACACTGGCACACAGGAATTGCAAGTAAATTAAATGGAATAGCATGTGAGATGTCTCCACACTTAACATTTGGGCAAATGAATAATATTCTAATATTTTTAGCACTTCACAGAATGAAAGTCTATTTTCAAAATACACATACATACACATTTGGCCTCACTGCCCCACATTCAATTCCAGAAGACAAAAGCTCACTTTTTCTTTTCTTTCTTTGATGATCAATTTTTTTTGTTTTGTAGTTTTTGGCCAAGGCTGGGTTTGAACCTGCCACCTCCAGCATATGGGGCCAGCGCCCTACTCTTTTGAGCCACAGGCGCACCATCACTTTTTTGTTGTTGTTGTTGCAGTTTGGCCAGGGCCGAGTTTGAACGCTCCACCCTCGGTTGCCACCCTCGGTTTATGGGGCCCATGCCCTACTCACTGAGCCACAGGCGCCACCCAGTGATCACAACTTTTTTAGAGACAAACATCCACAGAGGATTACCGGGTCTTTGTGACTTTCATTTGATTCAAATTTTATTTATAACCATGCTTTTGGACCAAAATCCTTGAGGAATAGGAGAAAGCAGCAGTCTTAATCCAAAGGAGGAAGAAAGAGTCAAGGACTTACATTTCTCCCAAATCCTTATTATCTTTCCAAATTAATCAACTTCACAGTATTTATTCTTAAAATTTCATTCTTAAAAGCTTACTTTCATTTTTGATTAACTAAAACATGCATGTGTTGGATAAATATCTTCTCACCAGGGTAAGACTACGTTATTGAGAACCTACTGAAATTTAAATGAGCTATAACAGTAGCTCTTGGGGGGGGGGGGGACTCAACATCCACCGAGGAAAAAAGGAATTACTAGGACAGATAAAGAGAATGCGTCTTCCATTTTATTACAGTGTACATTCCTTATATGGTCCCACATGAACAAAGTGGTTACTTGACTGCTAGATAAATTAAGGTCCTCCTGACCTCAAAGTTTTCTTTAGCGATATAATCACTTTACAGGATACTTTGAAATTTCAAATCTCAAAGAAGGAAAACAGGTTTGGTTTCAAAGTTTAAGAGTTGAGTGTTTTGTTTTCTTTTTCTCTTTAAGAATGGAAGAAGATAAAGATGTTTTGCAAAATAATGTCATCACTTAACACCTGGGCAGACTTATCAACTACCAATTGCTTTTACATGCTAATGAAATTTAAGCCTCCCAATTCTTTAGTTATCACCATCCCCATTTCACTGAGGAAAAAGTTCAGGAGAGACAGTTACTTACCAAGGCACAGAGATTTACGTGCAAGTAGATTCTAGCTCTAAGTCTAGGGATTTAAGTTAGAAGGCCCTTCACGACGCCACCCTCTAACCTCCACCTTCCCCCAATTCTAGTGTAAACTGTGGTTCCTAAACAGACTGTGAGAATCGATTACCTAAAGAAGAAGTTAGTGAACTACGTACGACCTGCACGCCAAAAGCAGACCCCTGCCTGTGTTTGTGGAACCCACAAGTTAGGAACAGTTCTCACATATCTAAAGAGATCGGAATAAACAATAACAAGAATTTTCATGACCCATAAAAGTAATATGAAGTTCTACTTTTACTGTCCATAAACAGTTGAGTGGAACATGGCGCTCATTCATACAGGTATTATCTATAGCTGCTTTCGCACAACAACAGGGATGAGTACTTGCAACAAAGGTTGCGCGACCTGCAATGTCTGAAATATTTACTACTCTCTGGCCCTTTATATAAAAAGTGTGATGTAAAGGAACATTGGTCTTCTTGTGAAAGCTATGAAGTTCTAATCTATGCTGAATAAAATATCTGTTTTCCAGAATCCTAGCTGCTAGAAAATTGTAGGGAATAAAACTATCTTTCAACTAACAGGTCTTCAAATTTTGGAAGCCTGATGTCCCGACCCATCTTTTCCAGGACCTGTTCCCTTATTTATTACTCACAAAACATAGTCTCAACAGCCATTTAAACATTTACTAAGGACCTATGACCATATTCCAGGCTCCACGCTAAGTGTTGGACATACTTCCTTTTAGGCAAAAAAAAAAAAAAAAAAGGCTTAACAATTAGGTAACTCACCCAACTTCGCATAGCTACTGCAGACCTGGCCTCTTACTAGATACCGTGTTAACTCAAAGAAGCAAGTCTCTGTATTTACTTGTCAATACATCCCTCTAGATTTGTGCAACCTGAGGCCAAACATGAAAGTTTTATTTCAATTTAGGAAGAACTGGACACAACAAGGCTAGACCTACTTCGGTGCTGGGCTCAGCCTTGTTAAACAGTAGTGTTCATTTACAATTGGATATCATTTCTGTCCCACAAATACTGCCTTGATGAAAATACAACTTTATATCTTTGAAACAAACCAGGCCTCAAGGAAACATTTTAGGCTATAATACAATAATAATCTAATCACTCACTGAATGTTTGCTATGAGAATTGTAGGGTATCCTTTACATATTTTCTCATTTAAACTTCCCATAGAGCTTCCTCCCAGCTCTCTAAGGGTAGGAAGCATTGATCTTAATTTCACAGATGAGAAAACTGAGCTTTCAAGGCTAAGGTAACTAAGTTGGAATTCAACAATGAGGTTGTTTGACTCCAAATCCAGACTTTCAACTGTTAGGCAAAACTTTCAAACATCGACCCCTAATCATCAATACAGTCAGTGTTGAGAGTAAAGATGTTAGAAAACTTGCCCTAAAAGATACCGACCACTACATATTTACCACACATATTTACACTTATTACCTCAACTATACTTTTTCAAAATTAACTAGAATAAAATCCACAATCGAAAGTCTGTGTGCAGTGGCTTACAGCTGCACTCCTAGCATTCTGGGAGGCTGAGGTAGGTGGATTACTTGAGCTCAGGAGTTGGAAACCTGTCTGAGCAAGGTCAAGATCCCTGTCTCTACTAAAAATAGAAAAAACTAGCCAGGCATCACAGTGCCTGTAGTCCCAGCTCCTCAGAAGGCTGAGGCAAGAGGATGATTTAAATACAAGAGTTTGAGGTTGCTGTGAGCTATGATTATGGAAAGCACTCTATCCAGGGCAACAAAGACTGTCTCTTTAAAAAAAAAAAAAAAAGTTAAACTATGCAGGTATTATTTATTTGCAATGTACTTATTTCCTCCCCAGTAGAAGCTCTTTGAGAGAGCATAAACCATTCTCATAATCCCACATCTCCCTATGGAAACTCCGCATCGCAGGGGCTTTCAATAAACATGCTAAATGAACACACACTTAGTACAAAATATTACTTATAAATGACTTATGTCAGGAAAACAGCCAGTGAAAATCCTGAAAATATACAGTAAACAAAGAACTAAATGTATTAAATAATTCATAACCCACTAATGGTAAAGGTGTTGTCTTCAGAATCATTTTTATACACATAGGATACAACTCATGTATAAGGTGCTACTCTCATCCAAACACTGATGGAACTGATTATGCATTTATAAAACAAATGCAACAGAGAATACTCAAGAGTAAGTTATTTAAGAATGATCTAATGCAGAAATGAAAATCCCTCATACCCTCATGCTATGTACTTTCCGCTGTATGACTTTACCAGGAAGCCTTCATGCACCCTATCCTCTACTTCTGGGCCTTCCTACACATAACATTTTTCTTCCTAGAAGGGAAGCTCCTTGAGATACAGGGACAGCTTTCTTTTTCCCCCTTTTACATCCTAGAATGACCTAAGATAGTATCTTGAATGCAGTAGGGCACAGCTAATGTGTAAAAAGGTTGAAAAGAATGGAACAATTTCAGTGCCAGCTAAGGTACAGTGACCACATACAATGTAAGGAGAAGCTACAACCTTGTCGTTAGCTCTACACAAGGCAGCCTCCTCCTGAGAACTTTTGCAAACACTTTTAAAAAGCAACGAAAAGTTGCTAGAAGACTATCATTGTCGGCAACAAAGCTCCATTCTATAGCGATAATACACCCAGAAGAGAGAAGACAACTCCAAAGAATCATCTGAGACCATTGGGCTCTACTTGTCATAGATGCTTACTTAGGTCCCTAAGCATCGAGGTCCCTAAACACATGATAAAGGTGAGTCTAGAGAGTATCCACAAGTTTTAAATCTCTTGTGAAAACGTATTTATAAATATATGTAAAACAGGAGAATCAATTCTTTAAAAGAACAGAAAGCTTTCCAAACTTCTCAACTCCTAGAAGTCTACTTTTACGTCAAGAAGTTACATGGAGACTTAGAAAATATGCCTAAAGATCCAAATTGATAACTCTCAAACTTGAAGTTGAAGCTGGCAAGCCCAACGCCCATAACTTATAGTTTTGGCTGAACACTTACTTTCTTATTTGCAACGCTGCCGCGCAAATGAATGACGGTGTATCAGCGTTAAATTTAAATTTCCTGGCTCTGGCCACAATGCTAACCTAATTAAAGCGTGGTCAACGCTTAGTATTTTCAGTGAGATATTTCACATCGCTTTGGCTAACAGCAGTTGCACGGGTCCTCTCGTCCCCTCTTCCACTCCACCACAGGCAAAACCCTCTCCAAACGCTTTATTAAATGGTCAGGAAAAACATCTCCCCCCGCACCGCCCACAGTCCCCGCCAAGTGGTAACAGGGGTTTCACTCCCACTACCCACGCCAAGAACACTTTGAGCTCAGTCTGAACAAGTCACTTGTGTCAGCGCTACTTCCCCCACGGCCGGGACCCCCCCCGCCCGACATCTCGGAGCCCCCCCTCTGCCCACGGGCCCCTCGGAGCAGCGAGGCAAGGGCTACCCTCGCACACATTTCCCGTCCAGCAAACTGCGGCCGCGGCGGGGGAGGGGACGCGGCGGACGCCGGCGGCAGAGCCGGGCCGTCGGGCTGGACGCGACCGGGCCCGGGAGGGGCGGCGCGGGCGGCGGGCGGCGGGCTGGGGGCGGCCCGAGGGTCCGGGGGGGAGGGGAGGTACCTCATACAGCTCCTCGGAAGCCATGGTGGGCGGCGGAGTTGCGGGCGGGAGGGGCAGGGTCGGGGCGGGCGCCGGCGCCGGGCGGCCGACACTTTGTTTCAGTTGGGTCCCTGCGTGGCCTGCGCTTCCTGCTCCCACTGCCGGCGCCGGGCGCTGAGAGCGGACGAGCCTCTCGCACTCCGCGGCCAGTGCGGGCCAGCGGCGGCGGCGGCGGGGTTGTGCGCAGGAGCAGCTGCGCAACGCGCCCTCGGCGCCCCGCGCTCACTCCCCGGCGGGCCGGCTCGGGCTCGGGCTCATCGTGCCCCGCCGCGGGGCCGGGCGGGCTGGGGCGGGCGCGGCGGCGTTGCGGGCGGCGCGGCTGGATCCGCGGCTCCCCCTCTCCGGTGTAGTGCAAAAAGCTTCCTACTTGCGACCAAAAAACCTGCCCCGGCTACTGAGCATGCCCAGTGCGGCCGCCCGGCCCGGCGGAGCCGCGCTCCCGCGCTCCGGGTTTTCGGGCCGCCCGCGCGGGAGGGACGGGGAGGCGGCGGGGCGGGGCGGCCGAGGGGAGCAGCGGGCTCCACTCTTGGCCAAGGCGGGCGCGCCGGCAGGCGGCCGGGAGCTAGCCGGCAGGAAGGGGTGGAGCTGGCCGGGATGTGGGCGGGGCCGCCGGGATGTGGGCGGGGCTCCGACTTCCCCAAGTCCCGCTTGCGGGGTCGGGCCACTCCAGGGCACCGCCCACCAGCCCGCTTAGACGTGGGCGCTCGCTGCCCCTGCTCAGGACAAGAGGGACGCAAGCCTCGAGGAACTAGGTGGAGGGTGCGAGTACACACTGAGGCAGGCATCTGCGGGCCTGAAATTGGACAAGGAACAGTGTCCGGGAGCCTACCCACGTCTGGAGCCCAGTGCCCCGACGGTAGCGGCCGTGCTGGCGCATAACGTGCGCTTAGCTCCTAGAGAGCGCAGAGCGGCCGCCTCCGTGTGCCCGCTGTGGTGCCCCAGTCCTGGCCCGGGCCAGCCCGCAGAGGGCCAGCGGCTTGGCCAGGTGGAACCCCCCCTTCCCTACCACGTGCCCGACTCCCCCGCGGCCGCCGTCAAGACCCGGAGCCTGGACCTTGAGCCCCGCGGTGTGGCCCGGCGTGCTCGGGCGGGTACGCTCGTTCCGTGGCAGGCCGGGGGTGGGAGCCGGGGGCGGGAGTCGGGCGCGGCGGAGGGCGGTGCGAGGGCGCGGCTGCCTTCGCTTTGCCCGCAGCTTCCCCCACGCCCGGCCTCTGGGTTCCTCTTGGAGTGTCCACCTCCCTCTGAAGCAGAGCTGGGAGGGACCGGAATCTGGACTCCCCGGAGGTCTGGGTTCTAAAGGAACGAAGCTGTCAATGGTGGTTCTGGAGGGAACGGTGTGGACTACCCACAGCAGCGATGGGCTGGCCCTTCCTCCACTTTATAGAGATGGGTAAAGTGGGCCCAGCCCGCCCGGCTAGTTGCCAGGGCACACCTGCCGGGGGACTGGACGTTTCCCCATCTGTGCGGAAAGAAGGGGTATCTTGGCCCAACTCGCCCATAGAACTGGCAACTCCAAACCTTCCTGCCGCATACAGCGGAACTTCTTCACGGAGCACTGCAGAGCTATTTTTTCACATTCTTCCCCAGGCCCTACAAGTGGAAGCCTTCACCACTTACTACATTTCTCCCGATGCATCCTCTCCCGTCACCCCATTTCTTGCTGCTCTATCTAACCTTGGTTGCTAACGCATCTACCAGCCGCCAGACTCCTCCCTCCACTTTTCTTCCTAAAAGCCTATTCGTTTGTGCCCAGACAGCATTTTAACAACTATAGGGCTTTGCACAGACCCCGCTGAGTTTCCTGCCCTCACCAAGCCCAGAAACAAGCACAAAGCTGGCCCTTGAATCGCTGAGTCGAATCGCCATTCTCTTCATACGGGTGCTACTACCTGCGATCCCATCTTTTGAACCTAAAACTCTCAGCTCCAGCGTCACCTCCAAAGCATAGCATTCCTGACGTCTAAGGCAAAATTAGTTACTCCCTCTCCAGGGACTCCCGAAGCACTACGGGTGCTCCACTGCAGCTCTTATCTTGGCATCTTAATGTTTGTCCACTCTTCCTCCTACCCTCATCTCTAAACTGTAACCTTAAGACAGATCTTCAATAAGACCTCATCTTCAGAGTTGAGTCTCTGACCCCTAGCACTATTCTCTACATAAAAATATGGTCTGGAATTTCACTGTCCACACGAAAGCCGAATATCTACATATCTAATTCCCATTATCCGGTGCCAGGACAAGAATCAGAAATTAAAGCCTCCACCTCATCTACCAGTCAAGGCGCCTCAAGCTCTGCTTCTCTCCCTGATGGTTCTAGCCAATTCCCATTTCCTCATCTAAATACCGCCTCTTTCCTCTCACTTAACATTTCCATTACTCGACTTGGTACGTTTGGTTACGGTCTTCTCTCGAAGCATACCAATTCTTCAACATGTGTTGTAAGTTCCTTGAAGGCAAGGACCAGCACTTCATACATTTGCAAAGTCTCAAAGCAATTTAGCGCACACTACTGCTGCCAGTGCTCAAATACTTACAGGTGATGGTTACAAATCACACATGCAAAATAAGCTATAAAAAAGGAAAGAAGGATCCTCAGTAGAAAATGAACAAATACGTATCATATATAAACCTATACACACTAGTAGCCCAATACAAATATAAACATTTCTTCTTTTGCCCATGACCATCACCTTAATTATCACCACTTTCGTAATAGTAATAGACGTGTTAATAAGCATTTAGGAAGAGTTCTGCCATGGGCTTAGTGGCGCTGTAATGTAATATATATTGTCTCCAATGAGCCTCCAGTACTACCACTGTTGCCAGAGGGACAAAGGAAGAAAGAAAAGTAGAAAAACATCCACAACCACTGCATTTAGATACTGAGCTACAACATCAGAGGCACACATGTACACATATACACATTTATAATCATAGAGCATGGCGATTCTTCCCATTGTGGAAACAAAAGGGGAAGGAATTGCAGCCTTAAAAAGTAACTAAAAAATGTCAATTTATACAGACCTTTAATCCTGATGATCTGGATTATTTATGCTACTGTGGTTAGTCATCAACATTTTTTTAAAAGAATAACCACACGTAGCCTCTGTAACAAAGCAAGAGGAGTAAGCATTCTCCAAAAATCAGTTCCAGCTACTTCTCTCTCCCACGATTAGTTGGCTTTCTCCAGCACAGGAGACGGGTACTAAAGTACCCAACCAGTGACCAGGAAGATGAGCAAGTTTTCAATTGTCTGTTTTGTTCTTTTGATCCACCCTCCATCTAAAGCACCCACTGGTTTATTGAATGCTATTTTGCTTACATATATATGTGTGTACATATATATTTTTTATCTCATTAGTTCAATTTGCCTTACTTTAAAGCAAACTTGCTTTCCTCCCTCACCTTCTTTCACATAAACATTTTATCAGTGCTCAAAGCAGAAGTAAATATGTCCAAGATCATTTAACAGCTTTGAATTTATTCCACCTTTTATGAAATAGTGAAGTTTTGCAGTAGTTTCCATGACCACGTGTGTGGGTGCTGAGAAAGTACTTTCTCCGCGGATTGAGAATAAAAGTGAAACACATCCCCTAAACACATCAGGAAGATCGCACCAAAAATACATACAGCACAAGAGACAGAAATCTTAAAAGATTATATAAGTGGTCAACAAGAAAGACGATGTGCATGAGTGATAAAAATACATGCCTACCAGCAATAAACTTCAACTCTTACCTGACCAGAGCCAGTTGCTGGAGGTGAACATAATCCAGTTTTCTCCTCTTCCGAATCTCGTACACCCAAACAACTGATAATCGACAACCAGTACTACCCAACAGACTCTCCAGATCAGGAGCCACAGCCATTTTCCATCCCAGGAGAACAATGACTAAAATCTTACATTTAAGGTCCTCCCTTTTTCCTGCTCTACAGCCAGCGTATCACATCTTCCTTTCTCCCAATAATCTGCATTTCATCTACATTTGAATCCCAAGGCTCCCAAGAGGAGATGGGGGATGGGACTGAAAAACAAAAGAAGCCAAAATCTAGCTACTACAACTCCAGCGGGCAAAAGCATTTTAACACTGGTGGTTGTGAAAAGCTGCTGATAACCATTCCCCTTCAACAGGTTTGTACTCTCAAAGCATAATCTATCTCGGCTACCTCATTTAAAATGCAAAATTTGTGTTTTTATGAAGAAACGACCTAAGTTTATTGTTTATATGCACTATAGCTGAAAGGAAATTAAATTTCATCCTTGCTTTGGAGCACCCACCCATAAGACTTGGTGGAATTCCTGTCTCAATCACCTACTCCAAAGAAAGAAAGAACATTTTAAACCTAAGAAGCAAAAGACCAGAGCATAGAGAACCAACTATAAGATGAATTCAGATGCTAGGGGCCTTGTCTAAAACTGGAGCCATCCAGTTGTTTCTCCCCTGGAAGCTTAAATTGGATACCAGTACCCTCTTCCTTTGTGGCCAAGCAATAACATCTGATTCCTGGTTTCAGTCGCTACTTCCTTCCCTGGGCAAATAGACAGTTTTCCCATTTCAGCTGGTAGCTTCTCCCTGGTGCCTTCTTGGTTTTATTTAGGAATCATTTCTCTCTTTTAGATGAACACCGGTGACAGGGTGCCACACTTCCACTTCCTGGACGGATACCACTAAATTTATTTAATCTCTTTGACCTAGGAATGTCAATTCTGAGACCTCTTACTATTTTATTTCACCAATTTCCTCTTAGACTGAGGTACTACCACTGCCCAAAGCTCATCAGTTTGCAATTAAGGGTCATTTTCTTTCTGAACTACATTTAGTGTTTACCTGTGGCTCCCTTTTCAGTTTACCTAGTGGTAGTCCTACCAAGAGAATCCTTATGTTATATATTTGTTGAACTTTCCTTCAATTGAAGTAATTGATCAAGGGATAGGAAGTTCTTTTTAAATTGATAACTTTGTACAGTACCCTACCTTTTAAAAAGAGAAAAGACCAAAAGTCATGAAGAGTAATAGCTGCAAATACTCCCAAGACTTTTTGGTTAACTTTGTGCCAGGGCAGTAACTAACTCATTTTGGATCCCTGAATAAAACAGCAAGTACTGTATAACATTTCTTTGAATTATTGTTATGATTAATTATAGTTGTCACTCAAGCAAGACCATTTTAGTAACCTCTTTACCTTTTTGCCTTTGAGAGAGAAAGTCAAAGAGAGAGAGAGAAAACCACTAGACAGGAGGTGAGTGTGGACATTTTGGCTGATAAAGAAAATAGGAACAGGGTTAATTCTGGGCCCACCAAAAGCAGGGGCACCCAGAATTAACCCAGCACCAGAGTGTGTGGGTGGTGAATCTAAAGGAAAAAGTGAGTTCAAAAGTGAAGTGGGGAGAGGGAGGGGAGGGGAGGCGGGAGGGTGAAGGGAGGGTGATTGGTGGGCTCATGCCTATGGTTCATCCTATAAGGGTACATGTGAATCTCTCTAACTGTAGAAGATAAATGTCTTAACACAATAACTAAGAAAAAGACATGAAGGCTATGTTAACCAGTTGGATAAAAGTATTTCAAATTGTATACAGAAACAGTACACTGTACCCCATGTTAGTATTAATGTACACTGCTATGATTTAATAAAAAAAAAAAAAAAAACTACAAAAAAACCCCAAAAAACAAAAGTGAAGAGGAGGCCACACAAACATGTGGAAGCATTTAGTGGGGCTTTATGTTTTTCAGTCTCTGCTATTGTATAGTATAGAGGGTCTCAAAGTGTAGTCCCAAGACCAATAGCAACAGCACCCCTTTGGAACTTAGAAGTGCAATTTCTCTGGCTGGGCACTGTGGCTCATGACTTTAATCCTAGCACTCTGGGAGGTTAAGACAGGTGAGTTACTTGAGCTCACCAGTCTGAGCAAGAGCCAGACCGCATCTCTACTAAAAATAGAGAACTAGCTAGGTATTGTGGTGAGTACCTATAGTCCCAGCTATTCGGGAGGCTAAAGCAAGAGGATCGCTTGAGCCCAAGAGTTTGAGGTTGCTATGAGCTATGATGTTGTGGCACTCTTCCCAGGGCAATAGAGTGAGACTATCTCAAAAAAGAAAAAAAAAAAGTACAACAGCTTCCTTTATCATAGCTTCAAAGGAATGAAATACCTAGGAATATACCTAACAAAAGAGGTGAAGGACCTCTATAAAGAAAATTATAAAACCCTAAGAAAGGAAATAGCAGAGGATATTAACAAATGGAAGAACATTTGCTCATGGATGGGAAGACTCAACATTGTCAAAATGTCTATACTTCCCAAAGCAATCGATCGATTCAATGCCATCCCTCCTAAAATACCAACATTATACCTTCAAGACTTGGGAAAAAATGGTTGTGTGTTTTGTATGGAACCAGAAAAAATACCCATATACCTAAGGCAGTTCTTAGAAATAAAAACAAAGCCAGGGACATCAGCATACCAGATTTTAGGCTGTATTGCAAAGCCATAGTGGTCAAGACAGCATGGTACTGGCACAAAAATAGAGATATAGACTTTTGGAATTGAATAGAAAACCAGGAAATGAAACTAACATCTTACAACCACCTAATTTTTGATAAACCAAACAAGAACATATGCTGGGGGAAAGACTCCCTATTTAATAAGTGGTTCTGGGAGAAATGAATATCCACATGTAAAAGAATGAAACTGAACACACACCTTTCTTCACTCACAAAAATTGATTCAAGATGGATAAAGGACTTAAGTTTAAGGCATGAAACAATAAAAAAATCCTCAAAGAAAGAATATGAAAAACACTGGAAGATATCAGCCTGGGGAAAGACTTCATGAAGAAGATTGCTGTGACAATTCCAACAACAACAAAAATAAACAAATGGGACTTAATAAAACTGAAAAGTTTCTGTACAGCTAAGGAGACAACAACCAAAGCAAATAGACAACCTACACAACTGGAAAGGATATTTGCATATTTTGAATCAGACAAAACCTTGGTAACTAGGATCTATAGAGAACTCAAATTAATCCACATGAAAAAAGCCAACAATCCCATTTATTAATGGGCAAGAGACATGAATAAAACCTTCTCTAAGGTAGACAGATGAATGGCTAACAAACATATAAAAAAAAAACCCTCATCATCCCTAATTATTAGAGAAAGGCAAATCAAAACCACCCTGAGATACCATCTAACCCCAGAGAAAATAGCCCACATCACAAAATCTCAAAACTGCAGATGCTGGTGTGGATGTGGAGAGAAAGGAACACTTTTATACTGCTGGTGAAACTATAAACTAATACAACCTTTTTGGAAGGAAGTATGGAGAACCCCCAAAGAACTCAAGCTAGATCTCCCAGTTGATCTTGCAATCCCATTACTGGGCATCTACCCAGAAGGAAAAAAATCCTTTTATCATAAGGACATTTGCACTAGACTGTTTACTGCAGCTCAATTTACAATTGCCAAAATGTGGAAACAGCCTGAATGCCCACCAACCCAGGAATGGATTAACAAGCTGTGGTATATGTACACCATGGAATACTATTCAGCCATTAAAAAAAAATAGACTTGGATCAGCGCCTGTGGCTCAATCTGCTAAGGCGCCAGCCACATACACCTAAGGTGGTGGGTTCGAATCCCAGGCCTGCCAAACAACAATGATGGCTGCAACCAAAAAATGACCTGGCGTTGTGGCGGGCACCTGTGGTCCCAGCTACTTGGGAGGCGGAGGCAGGAGACTCACTTGAGCCCAGGAGTTGGAGGTTGCTATGAGCTGTGATGCCATGGCACTCTACCCAGGGGGATAGCTTGAGACTCCATTTCAAAAAAAAAAAAATATATATATATAGACTTTACAGTGGAACACATTATTCTTAGTAAAGCATCACAAGAATGGAGAATCATGAATCCTATGTACTCAATTTTGATATGAGAACAATTAATGATAATGACATGGTGTGGGGGAGGGGAGAGCAGAGAGAGAAAGAAGGAGGGACAGGGGTGGGGTCTTGGTGTGTGACATACTTTTTGAGGGCAAGGCACAATTGTAAGAGGGACTATACCTAACAAATGCAATCAGTGTAACCTGGTTTCTTGTGCCCTCAATGAATCCCCAACAATTAAAAAAAAAAAGTGCAAATTGTCTACCTACCCTCCTACTGGAATCCAGTAGTTTAACAAATACATTTTATTCTGATCCATGCTAACATTTGAGAAACACTGGTTTAGAGCAGTATATCTATATGTGTGTATGTGTATTTTATCAAGCTATATATTTCAAACCATTGATGAATCATTAAATCATTTTAGTAGACCTTGACTAGCATTTTTAAAATAAGAATGGAATGAATAAAATGAAATGAACTTGGAGAAGAATCACAGTGCGCCCATCACTGCACTAAGGATCACCATTGTATAGTAAAAATTTGTTTCCGTTATGCATATACACAAATATTTATGCATGTATATATATGCATGGATGTTCATATACATAATACATATAGTGTACTAAATTATGATGTAAAATGTATCTATTACATTTTGAATAATGTCAAAAATGTTGAAAGCCAATGTTTAAGAGAAAGGGTATCAAACTCCTACAAAGTTGAATTGTTATTACATACAAATTATATTGCTCAATTGGGTGTGTGGCCCATGCCTATAATTCTAAGACTCTAGAAGGCCAGCCCCAAAATAGAAAAAATTATTCGGGTGTCATGGCAGCTACTGGGAAGGCTGAGGCAGGCGGATTGCTTGAGCCCATGAGTTTAAGGTTGCTGTGAGCTGTGATGATGCCACTACACTCTACCAGGGTAACATAGATATTGCTGAAGTGTTCTGAAACCATTTCTTAAATGATTTAATGATCCCTGTTTTGTAGTACACATTATTTCTCCACAAATACTACAAAGGTATTCAGACTGGGAATTCTACAAAGGTATTCAGACTGGGTTCCTTTCTGAATGACAGACACATCCTAGAGTGATGTTTTGGGGGGTTTTTTGAAACAGAGGCTCACTTTATTGTCCTGGGTAGAGCGCCCTGGCATGATAGCTCACAACAACCACAAACTCATGGGCTCGAGCAATCCTCTTGCCTCAGTCTCCTGAGTAGCTGGGACTACAGGTGCCCAACATAATGACTGGCTTTTTTTTTTCAGTAGAGACTTGCTCAGGCTGCTCTTGAACTCCTGAACTCAAGCAATCCACCTACCTCAGCCTCCCAGAATGCTAAGATTATGGGTATGAGCCACGACATCTGCCCCTAGAATGGTCTATTTTGAGCTAATCAAAATTTATAATACATATTTATGCCTTTTCCCCCCGAAGGAATATAAAAGAATATTCCTAACAGACTGAACAAAATGAATAAAGTTTAATTTGGTCAACAGCAATATTTAAAAAAAAATAAACACAAGCAAGAAGTACTGTTCTAAGTGCTTTACAAATATTAAGCTCTTTAATTCAACAAGTACTTTATAAAAATCACAGCTAACATTTACAAAGAACCCTAACTAAGCACATTTGTCCACAAAACACCTTTTGGAATAGGTACTGTTATTGACCCCATTCCTAGTGAGTGAGGAAACTAAAATTCATGCTGGGGTCTAGGTCCTGTGCTTTGAATCATGGTCATTCACTCATTCAATAAATATTTATTGACCACTTATTATGTGTCAGGTCCTTGGCTAATCACTCCTGCTTTAGACAGCTAACAATCTGCTGGGATGACTAAACATCAAATCGTCAAGGAAAAAAAGTCTTAATTACCAATCAAGGAAAATGGCAGGAGCCTATAACCCCAGACTAAATGAGGTGAGTCTCATTTGCTGCTTCTCCAAAAACAGTGCACAGCAACCCCTGGCCACATGGGACATGCTTGGGCATCAGCAAAGTAAAATCATTGAATAATTATTTTCAAATAATTTGATACCTCAAAGAAAAAAGGGTATTTAAGTAGGCATGAAGGGACAAATCATCATTTTGACATCCATAGAATTTCTTTATAGTTTAGCATTATAAAAAACAAACTATTAGATATTTAAAAAGGTATAAAGAATTCTACAACAATGCCCTGTATAGTCAGTCCCTAGCTTAAGAATATTTCCATATTCAGGCCAATACTTGGCAGACGATTAAATAATTTATAAGAGGTCGGAAGTATTCCATATTCTGTTCAGAATTTAAGACTTAGTTACTGATGTTTTTCATAAATTTTTTCTTATTTTAACAGATTTCAATTTACAGAAAAATTGCAAAGGTAGTACACAGAGTTCCTGTACACTCTGTGCCCAGTTTTCCCTGTTATTAATATCTTTTATTAGTGGCCTGTAATTCTAGCACTCTGGTTCAGGCTGGTGGATCATCTGAGCATAATGAGTTAGAGACCAGCCTGAACAAGAGCAAAACCCTGTCTCTACTAAAAATAGAAAAACTAGCTGGGCGTTGTGGTAGGTACGTATAGCTACTTGGGAGGCTGAGGCAAAAGGATGGCTTGAGCTCAGGAGTTTGAGGTTGCTGTGAACTATAACGCCAAAGCACTCTACCCAGGGTGACAGAGTGAGGATCTGTCTCAAAAAAAAAAAAATCTTCTATTAAGTCTGGTACATTACATTAGTACATTATTGATACATTCTTATTAACTAAAACACATACTTTATTTAGATTTCCTTAATTTTTACCTAATTTTCTTTTCCTATACCAGGGTCCCATCCAGGATACAATGCTAGTTTTCCTATCTCCCTAGGCTTTCTCAGCTATGGAAATTTCTTAGACTTGTTTTTGGGGACCTTGACAGTTTTGAAGAGTACTGGATCATTTATTTTGTAGAATGTTAACAGAATATCTTCAACTGGAATTTGTCTGATGTTTGTCTCATGATTAAACTGGAGTTTTGTGTTTTGGGAAGGAAGACCACAGGGGTAAAGTGCTGTTTTCATTAAGTCATATCAAAGATATATACTGACAACTTATCAGTGTTGATGTGGACCTTGATCACCTGGCTAAGACAGTGCTTTGTCAGGTTTCTACACTGCAAATTTACTCTCCTATAGCCCCCTACCCCACCTCTTTCCATACTATACGCTTAGAAATGGAGTCTGTAAGGGCAGCCCACACTTAGGACTGAGTACCTATGTTTCCCCTCCTTGACAGCAAAGTGTCTACAAAATGTATTTGGAATTTTTCTGTACAGGAGTTTTGTCTCTTCTCCCCTGCTAATTAATTTCTTAATCATGTATTCATAGCAATATAGACTCATAAATTTTTATTTTTTAATTTAGATTGTAATCCATACAATGTTCTTTGTGTCTTATTGCTCAGATTATTTCAGCTTTGGCTATTGGAATCTCTTTCAGTTGACTCCTGTGACCCTGTGACATACTCCTTACCATTACGAATGTGTATTGTGAGCATATCCTTACTTTCTGGCACTGTAAGATACTCCAAATTCATCTTGTGTATTTGCTGCTCCAGTCCTAGAATCAACCATTTCTCTAAGGAGCCCTTGTTCCTTGTACTTAAAAAATCATATTAAAGGGCGGCGCCTGTGGCTCAGAGGGGTACGGCGCTGGCCCCATATGCCAGAGGTGGCGGGTTCAAACCCAGCCCTGCAAAAAAAAAAATCATATTAAAAAGCAAGATCTGGAAAGTAGGTGTGTTCATCGTTGCTAGGGCTTCTTTAGTTTTTGATTAGGTCATTCCTAAGCTAGTGAGCCAAAATTTGAAGGAGGAGTTAGGTAGGATAAGAGAGTGGTGGAGATGTTCCCAGGCTAGAGGAAAAGCTTATGCAGTAGCCTAAATGTAGAAAGAGTCTGACACCTTTGATGACGGGATAAAGAGGCTGGTCTGATAGGTTATGACAATGTTCTGGTTCTCTTAAATAATAATCTGATCTGTATTTTTAAAAACCTTGGTTCTGTGAAGAATATGTGGTTGGAACAGAGCAATTTGGGAATTATTGCGCTATTGCATTAAATCTAATGTCATTTTTTGTTTTGTTTTGTTTAGATATCAAATTATTTCAAGATAAATTTTTGATGTCTCTGGCTGTGCCTGCCTATCAAATGATGGATACTACATTTTGGACCTCCAATGCAGCACTGAATAAAGTGAACATCTTATATTGTTATGAAAGTATGTATTATTACAAAAGGAAAACTTTTACCATGAGGAATATTTTTCTTTTTTCCGTCTTTTTTCTTTTGCTGAAGGAATTTTGTAGACAACTTTAATCAAATTAAGACACCTCCATTCTTGCCAGAATTTCCGAAACCAGCAGTTCTCAACCTGTGGGTCAAGACTCCTTTGGGGGTCAAACGACCCTTTCACAAGGGTTGCCTAAATAGATCCTGCATATCATATATTTACCTTACGATTCATAACAGTGGCAAAATTACAGCTATGAAGTAACAACAAAAATAATTTTATGGTTGGAGGTCACCACAACACGAGGAACTGTATTAAAGGGTTGCAGCATTAGGAAGGTTGAGAACCACTGTCCTAAACATTTTTTATTAAATCATGAATGCATATGGAATTTTATCATCTACTAAAATGATCACGTGATTCTGTTTCTTTGTTTTGTAAACATTTGGATATATTATTTTAAATTTTAAACCAACTTTCTTTTTCTGGACTAAACCAAATAAAATTCTGATGCATTATCATTTTTTACTTGTGTACCTGTGCTTCAATGCATTATCATTTTAATAAATTGCTTGATCTGGTATGCTAATAATATGTTTAGGATTTTGAATTTATGTTCATGAGCAAGGTTGGTCCAAAATTTTCCTTTCTCATCAGGTTTTAATATCAAGTTTATATAGATCTGATAAAAGATGTTGTCATATATTTCTTCTTTTTCAATTTTTAGTTTGTGTATATGAAAACCATTATTTCTTCCTTAAATATCTGTATGCATGCTTGAAAAGCAGCTGGTCCTGAAGCATTCTTTTTTCTATTTTGAGACAGGGTTTTGCTTTGTTGCCTGAGCTAGATTGCAGTGCTGTTATCACAGTTCACTGTAACATCAAACTCCCAGACTCCTGTGATCTTCCTGCCTCTGCCTCCTGAGTAGCTAGGACTATTGGTTCACAACACCATGCCTGGCTAATTTTTCTGTTATTTGTAGACACAGGGTCTCACTCTTTAGCTCAGGCTGCTATTGAATTCTTGGTCTCAAGCGAACCTCCCACCTTGGCCTCCCAAAGTGCTAAGATCACAGGCATGATCTACTATGCCTGACCCACATTCTTTAATAAAGGTATATTTAGGCCTTCTATTTCTTCTGGGTCATTTTGTCCATTTCATCTAAATATTCCAATTTAGTGTTATAAAATTATTCACAAAATTTTATATTTGTAGGATCTGTAGTAATGTCCCATTTTTCATACTTGAAAGTATATTGTATTTTCCTTAAAGTATGTATGACTTATTTTTGAAAGTATGCAATATTTCATTCTCTAAAGTATATATGATTAACCAGGCAATCAAGGTATGACACTTGAAAGTATGTATAATTCTTCATTCTTAAAAGTATGTATGATTACATTATCAGTCTTGCCAGGGGTGTATTAATTTATTAGTCTTTTGGAAATGGCAACACTAGAAAGTCCTGATTCTTTCTATTAGGTGCCTATTTTATCTTATTATACTTCCACCATTGTGATTTCCTTTGTTTGTGAGTTTTATTTATTATTGTTTTTCTAATTTATTTTATTTTCTTTTTTTTTTTTCTGAGGCAGAGTCTCAAGCTGTCCCCCTGGGTAGAGTGCTATGGCATCATAGCTCACAGCACCCTCAAACTCTTGGGCTTAAGTGATTCTCTTGACTGAGCCTCCCAAGTAGCTGGGATTATAGGCACCCACCACAATGCCCAGTTGTTTTTTTGGTTGCAGTTATTGTTGTTTAGCAAGCCTGGGCTGGGTTCAAACCCACCAGCCTCTTGGGCTCAAGCAATCCTTTTGCCTCAGCCTCCCAAGTTGCTGGGACTACAGGTGACTGCCACAACACCTGTCTGATTTTTTATTTATTTTTTATTTTTTATTTTTTTATTTTTTTATTTTTTATTGAATGGTAACTATGTACATTAATGCACTTCTGGGGTACAGTGTGGGGTTTTCACATGTAATCCGAAATACTTCCATCAAACTGATCAACACAGCCTTCATGTCATTTTCTCAGTTATTGTTTTAAA
>CAUYQV010103471.1:0-14820 GCA_963574575.1 Galagoides demidoff | reverse complement strand
TCGATTTTGGACTTCCTGGCCTCTAGAACTGTAAGAAATAAATTTCTAGTCCTTATAAATGATCCAGTCTGCGGGATTTTGATAGAGCAGCATGAATAGACTCTAACAGCCAGTATGCGATAATCAGCCCCGCCTGCACATTTCTTCTGACTCGGGTCCTATTGCCCAGGGTCTGGCTGTCGGGATTGACCTTTGACCTACGGCAGAAACTATTCTTTGTAGAAGACTGGGCTCTTTGGGTAAAGAACACTGGGAATCTCTTGTCACACGGAGACAATATAAATAAGTCGTATCTTGGGTATCTATGAGACTAGAAATTCAAGGTCAAGGTGTCACCCAGTAGGGTTATGCCTGAGGCCTCTCTATTTTTCATCCTCCATCTGTGTATCACCTGAGTCCTGATTTCTTATAGGGACACCTGTCATGTTACATTAGGGCTCACCCATATGAATTCATTGTACCTTTATTACCTCTTTAAAGGTACTATCTCCAATACAGACATACACTAGGTTGAGGGTTAGGAGTTCAGTATGAGAATTTGGGGGAAACAGAATGAGGCCCCCAAAATGTACTGTGTTACTTTGAAGATATAGGCAAATTATGATGAGAAGCTGTTGAAATAGACCCTGAACATCAGGCAAGTCTATAATATCAGTTGCTGATTGGATAGAGCCAGTAATTTCAATAATATTGGGTAGGAATTCCACAAGGGGTGGGATTACAGTTTTAAGATTGTGATCAAATACTGTGAGGCCCTGTTCATTTTTCTCAACTTTAAGAATAGGAAAAATAGGGCTAAATAGGGGAAGCAGTACAGAATAACACTTTCTTACATAATGGTTTTAATTCTTAAAGTCCCTGTTTTCATTTACGTTAGCCACTGTTAACTATTTCAACTATGGAGAGCTGGCCCATCAGGTTCCATTTTACCAATCCAGTTTGTAAGGGCCAAAGGTTTAATTTAATTTTAATTTATTACCCACTGTGTTACAGTGTCCATGCTCAGTATGGGGTATTGTAAGGCAGTGGGTCTACGGTCATGGGGAATTTAAAGAAGGCAATAAATAATTCTGATCACGAAGGTGAGGCATACTTCTTTGTCCTCTATTTTATGTGCAACAACTCCCCTAAGATTATTGGGAATACGTTTTTTTAAATTTAGTGGTATAACTAAAGGTGTAACTATAATTTGGGCCACAGTACTGATGAAGGCCCTGAGGTTTGCCGGTTGTTATCTTTCAGTAGATATTAAGGTGAACTTAGAACCTCTGTTGTAGAGGGGCAAAAGCTGGTTGGCACCCTTTCACTTTGTATGTACAGATGTTTTTAATAACTTTGGATTTACCATCAAGTCAACTTGACTTCTGCTTCAGTGTTTTGTTTGTTTGTTTTCTCCTCCTGTATCTGGGTTTCTTTCTTTTTTCTCTCTCTCTTTTTTGCTCTTCCCTCCTTTCTGTCCTCCTGTCGGCCTGTCTGTCTTCATGGTGTTAAGGCTTTACGTGGGGGGTCGGGAGTTTCACTTTACCCTGCTCCTATGTCTCAGAACAGTCTAAAATCAGTGCCGTCCGGGTTGGGGCCTCTCTCGTGACAGTGATGGAATTGGCCTTGGCCGCACCACATCAGTGAGAAGGACATTCTCCCCTGGCCCTCGTTTTTGGTGAGAGAGGCATGAGCAGTCTCAGAAGCACCAATGAGCCATCTGCATCTCTAGAGGTATGGCCACAGTGTGCCAGGCAGTGGCTGCTCTTCCATCTGAGTGGCCACCCCAGGGGCTGATGGTGTTGCAGGGCCATAGTTTTCAACCTTTTTTATTTCATGGCATGCTTGAACCTATAGTTAAACTCTCACGGAACATTTTAATTATGTTGATCCAAAAAAAAAAAAACAGAGTAAAGAAAGAGTATACTTACTGTGCTTTGAACTTTTAAAATAATTTAATTGACCTTTGAAAATTTTCGCAGCACACCTGAGATGCTCTCACGGCACACCAGTGTGCCATGGCCTATGGGATCAGTGTCTCCTCTGAGTGCTTCATCGAATGGAGCTAACACCTGCTAGGGGCATAGAACCAGTGGGTCCAGGGTAATAGTCGTTCACCTGAGCCTGGTATCCAACATGGTTCACACCGGCATCAAGACGCACAATTCAATCTGAGACACAGTCTGGGATAACAGACGCATAAGAACCGGGGTCCCTTTAACAAGGGATGCCATCCAGTTGCCTCTAAATACCAGTTATAACTTCTGACTTAGATCTGTTACATCTATAACGAAGGCTTGGTAGAACTCAGCAAATGCAGCACAAACAGGAACAGCTTGAAAGCTGGCCGGCAGGCTACAGATCCCGCTGACAAACCAAAGTTATAGTAAAAAGACTCCCAGTGCTGGTGATTGTGCTCTATGCCTTCTGCTCACAGAGCCAATAGTTGTGCCACCTACCCTCCCTGGTAAAGCCTCCACGCTGGTGTCTTTGTAGCCATTTTTGAACTTATTTTGGATACATTCTACTTCCTCCAATGAGCTTAATTATATGGGTAATAAACTTTTTTATTTGTGTATGTGTGCACATGTATGTATGGTACCATCAGAGTCAACACCCAAACCAAATTGTGGCTGGAGTCCATCCTTTTGCAACAGGAAGGCCACAACAGCTGGTCTAGAGTTAGTGTGAGAATGTGCACTTTGGTCAAGCGCTCACATGAGGCCACTTGGGTAGCAAGATTCTGGAGTTCTTTTATTGTTTGAGGATTTAAGATACTGGATAATTTTAGCATTTTAAAATATAATTGTGTATCACATAATTCTTAGGGTAACCACAAAAGAAAAAGTTTATAACAGCCAGAATTATTCAATGAAAATGAAACTGAGAAATAAGACTATAAAAAAAGCAGGACAAGTAGAAACACAAGAGTAAGATGTGTCTCATATATGTATATATTTGTGTAGCAAACTCAAATGCATCAGTGATCTCAGTAAACAAAGAGTAGAATTTGTTTATATGCCATTTTTGAAGACTAGGAAATCTAAGTATGGAAAGCTTAAAAGTCAAAGATTAGAAAAATACATACCCAGCAAATACTAGCCAAAAAGGAGGAGGGAAAAAAGTGAGGATAGTTATAATGGCATCAGAAAAATGCATCTTTGATAAAAAGATCTTTGACATAATGGGAGTCAACACATAAAGATAACAGGCTTAACTCACTAAGATTTTGTAATAATTCTAAACCCATATCCACCAATAAAATAACTTCAAATGGTGAGGACTGAGAACTCTGAATATCTACATCTATATCTATATCTGCACACACAGTGGCCATAGTTTGTGTGTAATTTAAAATAGTGTGCAATTTAAGATTGCACATGAACTTGATGGCCACCCTGTGTATATAGGTATATATGTGGTATTTATATATATATGTAATAGATAGTAATGTAAACGGGTACAGTCTGCTTGGGATTTATATTTAAAGTTTAGCAGTTTCATGTAATAAGATTTATTATTTCTCTCCTAATTATATGCCTTAATAAAAATCTGTATGTGCAATAATATTCATAATATCATTGTAATAGCAAAAAAACTAGAAACACTTTAAATGTCCATCAAAATAGATGAAGGTGGTATATTCATGCAATAAAATACTATGTAGCAGCAAAAAGGAACGGATTCTAGCTACATACAATATGAGTATATCTTAGAAAATATTATTGAGGGAAAAATGTAAGTCATTGAAAATACATGGGGTATAATTCTACTTTTATATATCTCAGAAATAAGCAAAAGTAAACATAACATTTAGGGATATATACACACTTGAAAATTTTAACAATTTAAAAATCAAGGGAAAATACATCCTAAAATTAGGAGAGTGGTTTCCTAGGGTAGCAGGAGGATTAGAGGAGAGATGACCATTTAAGTAGATACTACTGTATTTATAGTGTTATTATTCTTAGACTGCATGGTGAATTATTTTCATTAATTAAAATAATTATTTTTATGCATAACCTGTGTTACATATTACACTCATATGAATCTGATATTATACAAATTTAGTTTAAAAATATGAAAAATATATGCGGCTTAGCTCGTGCCTAAGATATAGCAAACAACAAAAAAAATTCTAGTGTTTGCTGTTGTTATAAAGAAAAATCTTTGCCTGTAATCCCAGCCCTTAGGAGGCTAAGGCAGGTGGATTGCCTGAGTTCACAGGTTCAAGACCAGCCTGAGCCAGAGCGAGACCCCCGTCTCTAAAAAATAGCCAGGCATTGTGGTGGGTGCCTGTAGTCCCAGCTACTTGTGAGGCTGAGGCAAGATCACTTGAGTCCAAGAGTTTGAGGTTGCTGTGAGCAAAGAGGCCACGGCGCTTTACCAAGGGTAACCAGAGAGAATTAAAATTAATAATTGCCCACATTGGAGAAAAATTAGGCTTTAGTAACCAGTAACTACAGGAGTCCTGAGCACATGAGGGCACCGGGAGCCTACTGGGGCTGTGAGAGGAATGATCAATAGGGGTAGCGGTGGGTATTGGACACTAGGGGGTCCTGGATGCAAAGAACGTGCCATTTCCCCACCATGTCTGGCTCCTAACACCACCTTCGTAAGATGTGCAAACATCTTTGGGAAATGCTTAAACAATTTGGGGGGATGTTCAAACCCCTCTGGGAAACTTTAGAAATGCCACTTTTACTATTGATTCTGCCCTATTTATTTCCCAGTTCACAATGTACATTAACATTTTATTAACAACATCTATTAACATTTTTGAAAAAGCTCTCCACCCATTAGCAAACAAAACCTTAAAGCCCATTTAGCCATTTAGCTTTATTTAACTAGGCAGTGCCCTGTTTGATCATGAGATTCTCTTCTCTCTTTGTAACAGTTAATGTCTTATGGAACCGGTTTTTCCTTAGAGCGCACATTAGGAAAGGCAGGTGTACTTAGTTTTATGTGAAGCACAGATACAAGGCCATGTGTCAGTCAGAGATCTGAGATGAGGTCAAACAACTGACTTTGCCAGGGAAGACTGTAAAGACTTTAAAAACTGAACATTCAATCGGGCTTTGGCATTGTTCCCATATATTGGTTTACATATTAAAATTCCTCTTTGTACATGTCCTTGTGGCGATACAGATTCAGTCTTTGCTTCTGAAGGAATTGTGTGCATGCATGGTTGGGGGTGAGTACGTGTGAGTGTGGGGCTTGCATCAGTTTTTCTGCTGCTGGAATTGATAGCAGCATGTAGCCAGTTATATCCTTTCTCAGTCCGAGTTTGGGATTTTAAATTATTAAGGAGTTTGATGACCTGGAACAAGCAGTTCAGCGGCCAAGGGTTTGGAGGAATGAAGCCAAAGAGAAACCCAAAAAAGACTGACTTCCTGTGATGCGTGGTAAATGGAACATTTTAAGCTGCTAATTTAAACTCCTCGTATTTTGGGCACATAATATTCCACTAAAAATCATTTGAGCCTTCTTCAAACGTACTTCGCAATCTTCAGTTTTTCTGTGTTATTTATTTGTATGAAGCAAGTCAGGAAGAGCAATGGCTTCAAACCAAAAAGGCTGATGGTTTTTTTTTTTAAACAGAAATGGCCTGAAATATTTCTGTCTTTTGATGCCCTGGGTCATGGTGTTCTATTGAGGAAGTTTGGGCACGCTAAACTTACACACTGTTTCCTTTCCCCCTTTTTTTTCAAACCTAGACTCTAGCAGAAACATTTTTTCATCCTTAGCAGCCTATTTTTAAAGCTTAGTGGTAACCCATAACTTATCTTACCCCCTGGAACTTGTATCTACATTAGCAGAAGAACAGAAGACTGTGAATGAACAAGCCTCATTAATATTCTTTGTTTATCTTAATTTTTTCCTGAAGTTGCTTTTAAAGACTTACAGATGTGCCGGTATGAATGTTTGCTTCCCCGACTACATTCTGTAACCACACGTTACTTAGGTGCCCATTCTGGACACCCGACGTGTCACCGCAGTGGATAGGTAACGATCATTTAGTTAGCAGTATCAAACATCGGTAGGGGGAGTTTGAATTTTGTGAAAAACAAAGAAAGGTATTAAGAAAGACTGTGCCAATACTATTGATACCAGCACTGGGCAACTAAAAGGCAAATTATGTACATCAAACTGTCCCCCAATTATGTATCAACTGTCCCCCGTGTTAATTTCAAGTTCCCTTTCAAAATCACAGGGCTAGTTATTCCTAACTAGTGTGTTTTTATTTGTTTAAACCAAAAAGTAGACAGATCTCATCTGGCTGATATTTTTTTGTGCTCTTGTTAGTCAGTTCTCCCTGTCCTTGATGTCTGCCGGCTGGTCTCTGCCACAGCTTCCTGGGCGTCTCTCTCATCCCTATGGTCACAGAGCTTTGCCCCAACTGCAGTTAAAGAAGTGCAGGTGTTGACTTCCTATGCTGGGATAAGCGTCTTTTATTTTTAAAACTTATTTACCAAAATACTCTGATTTTTAGCATCTGCATCCCCTCCAAGCTCATTTGAGACACTTTATTCGTTTTACCAGCAGGAACATTTGCTCTCTTTACCCCACTCTGCGTGAATACCTGGCGTCCCGGCTGAGAAGCAGCTCTGCCCTGTTCCACACGGCCCCTCTGACTTGGGGGCTTTCTGCAGCCCGCTCCATCAGCGTTCTTTATTCTGCATCCGGCCTCGGGAATTGCTTTTTTTTGGGTGGGAAAAGTAACTTCATTATTAAAGTCTGAACTGAAAATAGATTGCCCCTAATTCAGGAAAAGTCTGAAGGCTCTGACACTGCCTGAATAACATTAGATGTTTCCTGTTATTTTTTAGACATTTTTGCATCCAGCACCACCTTTGCCCTTTCACTGCCCATTTTAACCTTCATACCATCCAAGATGAACTCAAAACTGTTTTTAATTTAATGAAACTCAGACAGAAAGATGTTTTATGAATGATTTAAGCTGCCACAACTGATGAATGTTAGCCCCTGGATTGACATTACCATAGCACATTGAACTTGCTGTGGTGCTGCCTCTTGTACGTGGTGTGCGTGGTCAGTTACACACGCAGAGTCTATGTGCTGCTCACTTCTCTGACACTGTATTTCCTGTTTAGCAAAACAGACGTCATGGTAAAAGTCCATGATCTGGCCATTTAGGCTCTTAAATTTTAGAGCATCTTGCTTTCTCGCTGTCCCTTGTTCTCTCTCTTTTTGTCTCAAAGATTTGCCTTCATTTTGTTAAGTAAGAGCAATGGGGAAATGTCACGTATTTTCAAAGAGAACTTCTTATTTCAGGTGTGTCTGAAGGATGAATGAAATTCTGCCAGAGAGGGATGGACTGGCCATGGAGGGGCAAGAAAAATATAAAGGCATTGGTGTGTGCAAGTATGTGACATGTTCAGGGATACAGAAAGTGTCTAAACACAGGAAACTTTGGGAAGCATTTCTCAGACTTTCTGTGATAGATTCTGACTGGTAATTTGATAAACCATTTAAAATAAGTATACAGGAAAGTCCCATCGTGAGACATTGAATTGAAGCCCTTAAGATCCATTGGTCTTAGTTAATGTTTAAATGGAATCCCACACTTCATTTTGAAACTCAAAATCCTTGTAATCATTCAGTTTCTGAGTTTCAGATATAGCTGCATTTTATCTGAATTGTGTTAAGCAAAAGATTACATATCCAGTAGAACCTCCATAGGTGACCACCTGCCTCCATTCACCGCCTCCGTCAGTTGACCTAATTTTCACAGACCAGACGTGGATCACATGCACATAGCAGTGCCATAGGACTAGTCCAGCAGGGTTCCCTATGTTGACCATCTCCATATGTTGCCCAGTTTGTTACAGTCCCCTAGGTGGTCAACTTACAGAGGTTCCACTGTAATTATTTTTTGGAACTAAGATCTAGTTGTATATTGGAAGCCAAGATGTAAAAGGACATGTTTATCAAGCCCTGTCTTGCAGCAGTTGTTTTTAAATATCCTTAAATGATGACCACTTACGTCTTTTAAAAAATATCTCTATAGCTTTCCTGTGTATACTGTTAGAGGTTAATACATGATCAATAAATTCTTCTTTATTTCTAATTAAATTCAGAACCCTCCTAAAAAGGCCTCACTAGAGTCCACAGTGATTTATTACGTATTAGAATCTGTGCTTCTCTCAAATCACACAAAATTGTGATTTGAAGACAGGAGCTTCAGCTCTGTTTCAGGTCTCCTTTAGCTGGACGTACTTTTACAGGGAAAAAACTTGCATACATGATCTTACCTAAGGAATTTGTTAAAATACAGATTATTAGATGGTACTTGCAGACCATTGGTTTGGAATCGCTGATGGTTAGATCCTTTCATTCACTTGTCTAGTGATTCTTTTGAATCAACCTGATTCTCATCTGGAGATGGATTTGAAAACCATTGCTTAAACAAAATGAGAAAGGTCAGTGTTTTCATTCATTCATTGATCCATTCAAGATACAGTCATGAAGAGCCCCCTATAAGTCAGAAGTTGGGGGAGTAAACCATAACCCCTCATCCTAAAGAGCACCAGTCTCTCTCTATATAAATATATTTTCTTAAAAAACTACTTATCCAGATAACTGTTACAATAGAAAGATAGACAGATGTCTGTGGAAGACTTAAATTTAAAGGAATCCAAAAAAGCTTCACAGTGAAGAATCTGGGATTTGGAAGATAAGTAAGAAGAGTTTGCCAGGCAAAGAAGAGCTGGAGCTATCCAGGGAAAAGAGAATATTAGCCCTAAGTGTAAGAAATCTCCTGACAGGTTTAGGGAGTAGCAGGAAATTTAGGGTCTCTAGATTATGGGATAGATGAGTAGGGAAGTGGTAGCAGAAGTTAATTTTAGAAAGATAATTAGAGAACAGAAGTTCTAGGTATGAATTTTCCTTTTTAACCTTTATTGGGGGAATCAACCAAGCTTCTTTTTTTATTTTAAATTTTTTTATTAATTGATAGCTGTATACAAACATGGGGTCCATTGTACTGTTTTCATATACAATTTGAAATACTTTCATCAAGCTGGTTAACATAGATTTCATGTCATTTGCTTAGTCATTGTATCAAAACATTTATATCCTAGTTCTAGAAAAGTTCACTTGTACCCTTGTTAGACAGATATATAGGTAATCTTTCCCTTTCAGTTTCTTTGTCTCTTTAGCTGTCTGGTGAGTTTTGGAAAAGTATGATTTTGTAACACATCGATTGTTGTTTTTTTCGTTTTCTTTTCTTTTCTTTTCTTTTTTTGAAACAGAGTCTGACTCTGTCTCCTTGGCTAGAGTGCTGTGGCATCATCATAGCTCACAGCAACTTCCAAACTCCTGGGCTCAAGAGATCCTCCTGCTTCATCCTCCCAAGTAGCTGGGACTATAGGCACCTGCCAGTACACGGACTAGTTTTTCTGTTTTTAGTAGATACAGGGCCTTGCTCGTGTTCAGGTTGGTCTCCAAGTCCAGGGATCCTGGAGTCTCCAGGGATCCACATGCCTTGTCCTCCTGTAATGCTGGGATTACAGGTGTGAACCACCACACCCAAATAATTTTTTTTATTATTATTTTTTAGTAGAGATAGGGTCTTTCTTTTGCTCAGGTTGCTCTCAAACTCCTGAGCTCAAGCAATCCCCCTGGATTGTTCTTATTGTCAGCCAGTGACTATTAAAAGGATTGAATACAACGACTAAAACCGACTTCTGCGGACTTCTCCAGCCACTTTTTTCACTCGTCCCACCTTGAAATCCCTCTGCCCTGTCACCCACGCCCATCTTCCGCCACCAGCCTCATCCTCTGAGAACCCCCACTGCAAAGAGGCATCTTCCTGGACCCCTTAACACTGACCCCCACTGCCAGGCACCAGGGGCTCCCACTCTGGATAGGGTGGCACTTCCCAGCATTAAAATAAGTAATACGTGCGTCTGAGTTTCCCAACAGATGGACTCAAAAAAAAGAGGCTGAGGGACCGAATGCAATTTAAAGAGTTTACTTGAGCCAAAGTGAGGACAGCTGCCTGGGAGGCCCAGACTCAGGTAACCAGTCAGCCTTTGTTATGAGCAAGTTTTTAGAGGTAAAAGAGGGGTGGGACAGTGGGCTGAGACAAACTGAGCCATGAAGAATTCTCATTGGTTTACAGAAACAACACTAGTCAGCCATTGGCTAAACATTGGTAAATTGTAATGTGTGGGTTATAATGTCCAGTGTGGCTTGATCAGGCTAATTTATAACTATTAACGCTGAGGCCACAGCAAGCAGTTTCAAGAAATCAGTATATAGCTAACCGGGATCGGGAGAGTAGGACTTCATTGCTGTCTTTTTATTTTATTTTGAGACAGAGTCTCAAGCTGTAGCCCTGGGTAAAGTGTCGTGACATCACAGCTCACAGCAATCTCAAACTCTTGGACTCAAGCGAGTCTCCTGCCTCAGGACTGCTGTCTTATTTTAATGTGTGTCTGGTCTGGATCATCTAAGAGGACTCGGATGAAAGTTCTTTTCTCAAACAGGATAGAAGTACCTCCCTTACAATATCCAGCACGATGCCTCACACAAGTAGATGCTAATTCAGTCCTCAGGGAATCAAAGTCTCCAAATGTCCCTTCCAATTTGATCAAATCCTCTACACCAGTGATTTTCAACTGGTGTGCTGTGAGAGGATCTTAGGTATACCATGGAAATTTTAAAGATCTATTAATTAAATTATTTTCAAAAGAAGTTCAAACCACAGTAAGTATATTCTTGGGTTTTACTTTTTTTTTTTTTTGATCAATATAATTTAAGTGGGCCACAAAGTTTAACTATAGTTTCAAGTGTGCCATGAGATAAAAATGATTGAAAACCTCTGCTGTAGACTCAATTTTAAGGCTTATCTATTGTTGTGGAAGATGGCCTGCATCCGTGAACCACGGTTTCTACTGTGACTAGTTTATTAGGAAAAACACACTGTTTTCTTTACTCACTCTGCTCCCACACGGCACTTCTGGTTTCCAGATGTGCATGGGGGGTTCACAATAATTCAACTCAATTCCATTCTGATTCTATCTATCTAGAACAGTGTTTCTTTTTTTATCTCACTGCACACTTGAACCTATAGTCAAACTTCAGTGGCACACTTAAATTATGTCGATTAAAAAAAAAAAGAATATACTTACTGTGCTTTGAACCTCTTTTGAAAATAATTTCATTAATGATCTTTAAGCATTTTCATGGAAGATTGTGATGTGCTGTGGCACATCAGTTGAAAATGACTGCTCTAGGGTCATCATCAGAGCCCCCAGATTTAGAGTTCAGTTCCCCAAGACTGCTCCTACTTCAGACGCCACCTGCAAATCCAGATTGTCACCTGTGCGGTGATAAGCAGGAGGTCCCCATGACCCCCTCCTCAGCTTTGATGACCTACTGGAATAGTTTGCTTTCTAAATTACTAGTTTGCTGTTTAAACACACACACATTCACAACTCAGGAGTAAGCAGATGAAACAAATACACAGAATATGGTGTGTGAGAGGGTTGTGCAGTTCCCAGGCTCTCAGCAGGTGAGTCATTCCCCCATAGCTTGTGTCCAACAACCAGGAAGCTCTCTGAACCCAGCCTTTTGGGTTTTATGCAGGCTGCACGACATAGTCAGGAGGGTTAAAAGCATTGGTAGTACTGACTAGCCCAGCCCTTGCCCTTCTCTGGAGTTCTAATCCCAGCACTGGTTCACAGGCAACCAGCCCCACCCCTGATTATCCAGGGGTTCCCCCCAAATCACCTCATCAACTCGCACTCAGCTGTGATTGAAAGGGGCTTGTCAAGAGCGACAGGAAAAACCTCATTCTCCATTATTGCTCTGGAGCTTTTGCAGGAATCAGGGACAAAATCAACTGTTTGAAGCTCCCTGAACGCCTCTTTCAGTTCCTTAAGCTCTGCTCTGTCTTTCGTAATTATGCCCAGATGCTTGGTGATATTCAAGGACAAAATCAATATCATAACAAAGAGTGCTCCCTTCCTGTCTATCACTTAGGAAATTACAAAAGTTTTAGACGCTCTGCACTAACGATGGGGGTAAACACCAGATATATATTCCTGATTACAAATCACAGCATCGCACTGACTTTCAAGCTAACAGAGCTCATAGAGTGATGATGCCCAACAAGTTGGAACCACCTCTGGAGTGTGGGCTCCAGGTCTCACCGGCCTTTTCTGGAACCATCCATCCATGCCAGTTTAATGGGTCTTAATAGCACGCATGTTGGTGCACACATCAGAAAAACAGAAGAAAATTCACAACTCATTTCTAAGGCACACATTTACAACTCTTGTAGCTACATACATAACTGTAAGTCTGCTGAGAATCCTACCATATCTACTTCTTTGCAGGTAGAGTACAGAATCCAGTAAGCAGACACTTCACCTCTCTTAGAAATAGTCTGAAGAGCACAAAGATAGGCCTTCTAAAAATCAGCATAGCAAGTACAGAGCAGGTGATGCACAGAAAGCATCCCATAGCTATTACCTGCAGAAGAATAAAGGGACTGAGAAATGGAGCTGCAAGTAGAATCCTTCATGCATCTTAGGGAAAGATTCCAGCATGTTTTAAAAAATCATGTAATCCAGGTGAGGCATGGTGACTTACACCTGTAACCTCAGGGCTTTGGGAGGCAGAGGTGGGAAAATCATCCAAGTTTCCAGAAGTTCAAAAACAGCCTGGGCAGCATAGCAAGTCCCTGTTCAAAAAAAAAAAAAAAAAAAAAAAGTTCGAAATAAATTCTTAAAATTAAAAAAAAGGCAAACAATCTATAAAAACTAAATTCAAAATATATAGTTACTATTTGAGGGTGATACCTAAGAAAGATTTGGGAAAGCAAGTGGCTTTCATTATTTCCAAGAGACTCTGTGCTTTAGGATTAAAGAGTCTGATTCCAATTTATTTAGGTGCCTCTACAAGCATAAATGGAAAGTCATCCTGTTTGTGTTATTACGTTTTCTAAATCTGTATTTAACAGTGGGAACTTATACATTGTGCCTTATTGATTTGTACCAATTCTTTTCTTCTGAAAGAATTTTAGGTATGTTGAAGAATTCTTGCTATTTCACAAAGAAAAAAAAAAAAAGGCCAGCCACATGGTCATTAAAATTTTCTGTGGCATTTAAACTTAATATGACTAAGACTTGGTTATAAAATAAAATAACACTCCATATTGGGAAACCTTTTAAAAAGCTGAATGAACCTTTTTATTCTACATACATCAGACTCTTAATGGCTTTTCAACAGTTTAGGACATTTTGTGAAATTGGCCCAGCTGCTTCGCATTAGCAGAGTGGTTTTGCCATAAAGGACGGGGTACAAGCCGCTAAGTCAAACTCCATCGCCCCAAAGTCAATTTTGTTATTTATTCCTCATGAATCTCTTGGTTTGTTTTGTTTTCAACTTAATGAAGACTTTCCAGGAATATTCTAAAGTAAAAACAAAAAGAAATCTATATTATTTTCCCCTCAATGAAAGCACCCAAACAATTCAATTCAATTATTTATTGAGTGTCTCATCATAACTGGCAATAGGCCTAATAAAATATCAAAATGTATCCTTACAACTTCTGAAGGCCCAGCTCGCCATTTACCTGAAGTTGCAGAAACTAGAAAAATACTCCAGCATCAGTACAATGTTTTGTAAAGAGGAGAAAGACAAATATTGAATATATCTCTTTTCTTCATAACCTCAGAATTAAAAATAAAAAAAGCACTGAACAAAACTAGTTTTATTATTTAGTCTTCAGAATATTGCTTTGAAGTGGGCCCAGAGTAACCATGAGCAGGACCACTTAACAAGTAGAAAAGGCAAAGAACCCCTTGCTACTTTCTTGTAGACCACATAGCATTGTACATTGAAAGCCAAAGAAAACCTTTACAATGGCTTAATACGGATTTAATAAGGCCTACAAGGTCTTGTTATTTCTTCATGCAGAAAAAGCTCCCAACTTTTAACCTAGATTACTTTGATTTGCATTAAAATTATTTCAGTAATTGGAAAAAAATGAGTAAGTCTTTCTTAGTAATGTTACTAATCCTGACTGCTGTCCTTAAATAAGTAATAAACCTGTGGTTTTCAAATGTTGTAACTCCTGAAAAAAGCAGAAATGTGTTAAAAGTCACACATCCTCAAAATGGGAACAGCACGGGAAATGGCCATGCTAGTACAGTGGCCAAAATGGACTCTTTTTCTTTTACTCCTGAAGAATTTAGTTCATTAGCCTACATTGATAATATTATCTAAACTTAACTACCTGACTTTTTGTTTCTTTAATTGAGACAGAGTCTCACTCTATAACCCTGGGTAGAGTGCCATGGCCTCAGCCTAGCTCACAGCAACCTCAAATAACTAGGTTCAAGTGATCCTCCTGCCTCAGCCTCCCAAGCAGCTGAGACTACAGGACCTGCCACCATGCCCTGCTAGGTTTTCTATTTTTAGAGACAGTTCTTGCTTTTGCTCAGGCTAGTCTCTAATTCCTGAGCTCAAGGGATCCTCCTGCCTTGGCCTCCCAGAGTGGAGGGATTACATGTGGCATGAGGTATTGTGCCCAGCATTGATCTCCATTCTCAAAAGGGGCAGATTGAGGCACACAGAGATTATGAGATGTGTTCATGAGGGCCAGAAGGAGAATCAGAACTGATATTTCATTCCTTTTGAACTTGAAGAGAGGGATTTAATTTCTTCTGTTATTTTTTCTTTTTCTTTAGAAATGGGGTCTTGCTGTATTACCCAGCTGGTCTCAAACTCCTGAGCTCAAGTCTTCCTCCTGCCGTACCCTCCCAAGTAACTGGGACAGGCACCTGCCACCATGCCTGGCTAGTT
>CAUYQV010103465.1:0-13311 GCA_963574575.1 Galagoides demidoff | reverse complement strand
CTTTCATATAAAAAGGTTTAAATTAATTTCATAATAGGGGTGTGTACATTGGATACTTTTTCTTCCATTCCTGTGATACATAAAATATGATTTTAATTGAGAATATTCATTGCTTGAAGGCATTTATAGAATGCCTTCTTAAGTAAAAAAGAATATTCTTTCATCGAGATTTGCTTTTTAACATGTTACTGCACAATAGATGTATCAATTCCAGTTGAAGGTTTTAAGCGGAAGCTTCTCAACTGCATGATTCAATGGATTTTTTGAAATTTCAAATTAATATGAGGGAACAAATTTTTAGGTTACATTGGTCTCACTTCCAAGGTAAAGTTCAAGTTGTAGGAGAGCCTCTCACACAGGTGGGTACGCTAAATACCTTCGCATTGTGCACTTGGTGGGCTCTCACCTAATGTAGTCAATGGATTTTGAAATATGAGAATCCTTTGCATTTCCATTGAGGTCCAAAAAATACTGCTGGAACTGTAAGCTAAGTTTGAAAAATATATCTTTGGGGTGGCACCTGTGGCTCAGTGGGTAGGGAGCCAGCCCGATATACTGAGGGTGGCAGTGGCAGGTTCGAACCTGGCCCTGGCCAAACTGCAACAAAAATTAGCTGGGCATTGTGGCGGATGCCTGTAGTTCCAGCTACTTGGGAGGCTGAGGCAAGAGAATCTCCTAAGTCCAGGAGTTGGAGGTTGCTGTGGGCTATGATGCCATAGCACTCTACCAAGGGCAATAAAATGAGATTCTGGCTCTAAAAAAAAGGAAAAAGAAAAATATATTCTTTGCAAATTTATGTGGAATGGAGACCTCCCTTCTTGTTTTAATTTTTGACAGCAGATGAAATAAATAAAAGCAGCTGGAGACTGCTGCGATTCCTCCATTGACGTTGGCTGCCATCACAATGACTTTACTGTGGTGGAAGTTGTGTATCTAGGCTCTGTTTTGCCTTGTAGTTTTAGGCCCAATTCATTAAAAAGCATTATCAAGTCTGCAGCAAAAGCTAATTTCTTTCTTTTCCTTAGAAGTTTTGAATAAGATTTTTTTCCCTTTTATTAAGTCATTTACACATAGATCATGAATACATTTATGCATATGTGGGGTACAATGTGTTCCTTTTTTATACAATTTGGAGTGCTTACATCAAACTAATTAATATAGCTTTTGCCTCATTTGCTTGATGATTGTGTTAAGACATTTATGTTCTATACTTGATAGGTTTGACTTGTACCCTTGCAATATGCTCCATAGGTGTGGTCCCACCATTTACCCTCCCTTTATCAAACCTCTCTCCTCCCCTCCCTTCCCACTCCATTTCTCTCCTTCATCCTGGGCTATAGTTGTGATCTATCGGACATAAGAAAGTGGGAGTAATTGGTTTCATAAAAATACTGAGCCATTCAGGGTTGTAGTGGTTGAGGAAGGTCCTCATTCAGAAAAATTTAAATCTTAAACCTGAGCTTAAGGAAATCTCAATGAAATTGTACCACTGCAGGGCTGCACCTGTTGCTCAGTGAGTAGGGTGCTGGCCCTATATACCAAGGGTGGCAGCTTTGAGCCTGGCCCTGGCCAAACTGCAACAAAAAATAGCCAGGCATTGTGGTGGGTGCCTATAGTCCCCGGTACTCTGGAGGTTGAGGCAAGAGAATAGCTTAAGCCCAAGAGTTTGAGGTTGCTGTGAGCTGTGATGCCACAGCTCTCTACCCAGGGTGACAGCTTGAGACTCTGTCTCACAAAAAACAAAACAACAACAACAACAAAAAAAGAGGCTTAGCACCTGTCGCTCAAGCAGCTAAGGCGTCAGCCACATACACCTGAGCTGGCGGGTTCGAATCCAGCCCAGACCAGTTAAACAACAACAACAAAATAGCCAGGTGTCATGGTGGGCGCCTGTAGCCCTAGCTACTCGGGAGGCTGAGGCAAGAGAATTGCCTAAGCCCAAGAGCTCAGCCTCAGCCTCCCAAGTAGCTGAGCTTATAGGCAGCAACCACAATGCCCACAATGTTAATTTTTGTAATTTTTTTAGGTTGCTATGAGCTGTGATGCCACAGCACCCTACAGAGGGTGACAAAGTGAGACTCTGTCTCTAAAAAGAAAGAAAAATTGTACGATTGCTAAACCATTGAACTGCTTATGTGATAGAGCAGATGAGGATATCTGCTTCTATTCAGGACAAAATTTCACAGGACTGACGGTGAGTCCATGAAAGCAACTGAAGTTCACCATCGACACTATTGGTTCAACCACATGTGATAGAACCAATACTTTCCATGTAAATGCCTCCCATTTCCAAAAACTTTGTAAATTTGTTGACCTAAGCCTTTTTCTTCTCCACATACATTTTAATACATTTGGAACCCATGTGGGTAGATTCCGCTTGGTTTGCACTGAATTAGTGTTTTCCCAGTTTCTTTGAAAATATTCTCAATTACGTTTATTCCATTTAGAGGTTAATACTTAGTAACCAGACCTGTGTTTACTCCCTGAATAAACAGCAACTGAACAGCACTGGAAATATCTGTTGAGTCATCAAAAGCCAAGGAACATCACTTGAAATCATTTGCCTTGTTTTCTTTTTTCTTTTTTTTTTGGCCGGGGCTGGGTTTGAACCCTCCACCTCCAGCATATGGGGCTTGCGCCCTAGTCCTTTGAGCCACAGGCAGTGCCCAATCATTTGCCTTGTTTTTAAATTTTTAAGTTGTCTGTTGCTCCCAATGTCCTCAACTCTTTGAGTAACTATTTTTCCCCCAAAGCTAATCACCCAGTTTATTTTCTCTGACACATTTCTTCAGCTTCTGGAATCATATACGATTTAATTAATTCGCCATCAGTCAGTGACTCACTTGGCTTGCCTAACAAATGAGCTATTTGGAAACTGACCTTGCTGAGAGCCTCGTTTTTATGTTTTATTTCTGTGAAAAAAATAATTCCACTGTGATGAGGTATTCTTTCTGAAACTTTCTAATTGATTTTTAACTTATATGAAGACAATTTTTATTTTAAAAAACTTTAAAATAAATTCCTAGGCTTGAGCGATCCTCCCACCTGACTCATGTGACGATGGCACAACAAGGAAGGAACAGGTCCCCACTGTTAATCAACACGTGACCATAGATAGTTTAGAAGTATTAAATACATTCACAATGGTATGCAGAACTCTTTTCATCTTGTAAAACTAAAATAGTTTACCCAGTAAACAACAGCTATCCATTCCCAGCTCCTTCCTGGAAACCACCATTCTATCTTCTGTCTATATGAATCTGACTACTCTGGGTGTCTCACGTTAAGTGGTCAGATCACACAGCATTTATCTTGTTGTGATGGACTTATTTTACTTAGTATTAATGTCTTCAAAGTTCATCCATGTTGTAGCACATGTCAGAATTTCCCTCTTTTTAAAGGCTGAATAATATTTAATTGCGTGTCTATACCACATTTTGCATTCATCCAGTGATGGGCAAGTGAGTTGCTTCCATGTTTTAGCTTTTGGAGTTTTTTGTTTGTTTTTGAGGTTTTTTTTTTTTTTTTTTTGAGGCAGAGTCTCGCTCTGGCTAGAGTGAGACTAGGTTAGAGTTGCCTGGCTTCAGCCTCACTCACAGCAACCCCAAACTCTTGGGCTTAAGTAGCCTCTTGTTTCAGCCTCCCAAGTAGCTGAGCTTATAGGCACCAGCCACAATGCCCAGCTAATTTTTTAGTAGAGATGGGGTCTTACTCTTGCTCAGGCTGGTCTCAAACTCCTGAGCTCAAGTGATCCTCTGGCCTTGGCTTTCCTGAGGGCTAGGATTATGAGCCACTGTGCCCAGCCACTACTACTTATTTTGTTGATGTGTTAGGATTTTTTTTTTTTAAGAGACAGTGTCTCACTCTATCACCCTAGGTAGAGTGCCCTGGCATCATAGCTCACAGAAACCTCCAGCTCTTGGGCTTAGGCAATTCTTTTGCCTCAGCCTCCCAAGTAGCTAGGACTACAGGCGCCTGCCACAACGCCTGGCTATTTTTTGTTGCAGTTTGGCCAGGGTTGGGTTTGAACCCACCACCCTTGGTATATGGGGCTGGCACCCTACCCACTGAGCCACAGGCACTGCCCTGTGTTAGGATTAAAAAAAAAGTTGTTGTTTAATGGGTAAACTATTTTTATCACAGCTCACAGCAACCTCTGACTCCTGGGCTCAAGCTAGTCTCCTGCTCCGCCTCCCAAGTAGCTGGGACTACAAGTACCCGCTACAACGCCGGGTATTTTTTTGGTTGCAGCTGTCATTGTTGTTTGGCAGGCCCAGGCTGGATTCAAACCTGCCAGCTCAGGTGTATGTGGCTGGCGCCTTAGCCGCTTGAGCCACAGGCGCAGAGCTGAGGATTTTTAAATGTATACAATTATGATATGTGTGAATAAAGAGAGTTTTACTTCTTTTCAAATCTGTAAACACCTTTTGTTTTTATTTTTGCCTTGTTGCACTGACCAGGACATAACATAGAATGAAAGAGTTGAGGACAGACACATCGTCTTGTTCTTAATTTGGGGGGAAATAATTATCAAGTATGAACTCAGCTATAGGTATTTTAGGGATGTCTTTTATTAGATTGAAGAAATTTCCTTTTCTTAAAAATCAAGAATACTGTTGAATTTTTTTAATGCATTCCTCAATCTATTTAGATGGTAATAATACAGGTATTCTCCTTTATACTGTTACAATGGAGAATTATATTGATTTTCAAATGTTAAGCCAATTTTGCATTCCTGGGATAAACCGGTCTTGGTCATCAGATGTCTATTTCAACTTTAACTGCTAAGTATTGGCAAAGATTTTTTTTTTTTTTTTGAGACAGAGCCTCAAGCCATCCCCCTGGGTACAGTGCCATGGCATCACAGCTCATAGCAACCTCCAACTCCTGGGCTCAAGAGAGTCTCCTGCCTCAGCCTCCCAAGTAGCTGGGACCACAGGCGCCCGCCGCAACGCCCGGCCATTTTTTGGTTGCAGCCATCATTGTTATTTGGCGGGCCTGGGCTGGGGATTCGAACCTGCCACCTTAGGTGTATGTGGTTGGCGCCTTAGCCGATTGAGCCATAGGCGCCGAGCCATGACAATCTCTTAAGCCCAAGAGTTTGAGGTTGCTATGAGCCGTGATGCCAAGGCACTCTACTGTGGGAGACATAGTGAGACTCTATCTCACAAGAAAAAAAAAGGAAAAGAAGAAAAAAAGAGTAAATCGAAAATCCTCAGCTGATATTTGGAGACATCCATTCTTTGGATCTAATCAAATTTTCCTGATTTTGCTTTCACTTTTCTCATTTATGTTGATACTTAGTCTTACTGACCCCTTTCAAATCCTACTTTTCCTGCCCTTGTATCTCTGGGCAGACTCTCCCCTGGGCTTGGGAGACCCTTTCCTCATGATGCAGGTTGAAATTCTGTTTTTCCCTCAAGGCCTGTGAACCTTCCCTGACTTCCTAATGCTGTAGTATTTCCCTCCCTTTTTAATCTTCATTGCGTTTTTTACTTCTCTCCTGGTACCTCTGAATTATAGTTACAGGTGTCTTTGTCACCTTCATATTAGAACATGAAGGTGATCTAGTCTTTGAATTTCATACAAACTAAACCTGTGACAACAATTGGTGCAAATGAAAGCTCAGAGACTACCTGTTGAACTCAAACGGATTTTTGCTTTGCTATCTAAATTTATTCATGCATTCCCTGGTTGAGCAGTTAATTATTAGGGTCTGTCTTTCACTGCTGTAATATTACAGTGATGTAAAGGATGTTCCACCAGCTCCAGCTTGGACAAAAACATCCTGTGAAGGGCGCACATGTTGTTTCTGGGGAGCATCCCCTTATGGCCATCTCTGCTGGGGTCTCTTGGTCTGGTGTGTCCCTCTCATGTGACTGCCACCTCAGCCTGTGAGATGAGCACAGTAGATCCGTCCTCTCCAGGTGCCCATGAGCAAACTGAGGCTGGACACAGTGAATGACCCACCTTCTGTCTCACGGTCACTACGCCTATAGATGCTGAGTCTTCTGGTTTCTGGCCCACTGATGCTGCCATGAGTCCAGGAAGGACAGGAAGAAAAGAACCAAGTAGAGAAGCAAGGAAGAGATACCAGAAACCAGTAGGGAAGAGAAGAAGGAATCTAACAATTAGAATTAACGGCATTTGTGCACCAATGTTTTAAAATATGTATAAGTTGTGGAATGGCTAAGTCAAACTAATTAACGTGTGCATTATTATGGGTACTTCTTTCTTTTTTTGCCACTTACAATCTACAATTTTAGCAATTTTCTAGTATGCAATGTGCAGTTATCAACTGTAGTCATCACATAGTACAAAAGATCTCTGGAACTTATTCCTACTGTCTACTGAAATCTTGTATCTTTTCTTTTCCTTTTTTTTTTTGATTAAAGTTCAATATACAAATATCCATTGTATACCATTAACAATTAGAGAATTAAAGTTAACAAGACAACACAAAAAATGTAATGCATAGAAGTAATTCTTCAGGAACTTGACCAATATCTCCCCAATCCACCCCCACTTCCAACACTTTCTTATGTCAAGTTGGAACAGTGCTTTTCACTCGGGGACATTATTTCCCAGGGGACATGTGGAAATGTCTGGAGAGACTTTTGGTTGTCTCAACCTCAAGGAAGATATTCTTGGCATCTAGCACGTGGGAAGTAAGGATCCCACCATGCCCAGGACAGCTTATCTGGGACCAAAGTGTCAACAGTGCCAAGGTTGAAAAGCCCTGGGTGAGAAGGTAGGTTGTACCTTTTGGCTTGATACAATTTACTATCCTATTTCTACAAGTGTGATGACTGCAGAACCTGCTCTGTGCCATGATATGTCATGGAGCAGGAGTGCGCTGAGTGTGTAATTAGTAGAAACAATGGGATCTGTAGAGGCTTAATCTTATCAAAGATGGTTAACAATGGAGCACACCATGCACAGATTGCTTTCCTTTTAGTCATTCGGGAAAGAGTTTACTGAGCTTTATGCTGTGCCAGGCTGTGCGTGGGGTTAGGATTTTAGAGATGAGAAAGCTTGACCCCACTTGCAAGCAGCTAAGACCCAGGTGGCCAAGAAAAAATGGTAAACAAGGCCCTGGCCAAGGTTACATGTGAGTTGTTTCTGCTCTGTTTTTTTTTTTTTTTTTTTTTTTTGAGACAGAGTCTCACTGTGTTGCCCTGGGTCACAGCAACATCCAACTCTTGGGCTTAAGCAATTCTTTTGCCTCAGTCACCCAAGTAGCTGGGACAACAGGCACCTGCCACAATGCCCAGCATTTTTTTGTTGTTGCAGTTGTCATTGTTGATTTTTAGCTGGCCTGGGCTGGGCTTGAACCTGTCAGCCTTAGTGTATGTGGCCGGCACCCGACCCACTGAGCACGGGCACGACCTCTGCTTTGCTTTTGACGTTAGGAACAGCAACAAGGTTTCACAAATAAAGTTGATGACAAATTCTCTGTGTATAAATGCTTCTGGAAAATTGTGCAAACTGTGTTAACAAATGAGATTTTCCTTTAAATGTTAATAAAAATGCTATGCAATACTTTTGAATAACTACACAAAGTTACTGTGGTCGAAAATCATATTCTTTAAATTTTCTTGTGGATTTTAATCAAATATCAATGGCTCCTTATTAGTTTGCCCACTTATTTATGGGTACTAACCAATGGTGGACATGTGTCTCAGGGGGCCTCCGACTCATGGATCTGCTAGGCACCAACACTCCTGTCCTTTCCACAGGGGGTCTGAGTCACATTTGCCATGGTGAGGCCTCCTGAGACATTTGAGAAGTGCTGGTGAAGGGCAGGCCAAGCTCCTGCGGGTTTCTCAGCCTTCTGGGGAGCAGGCCTCATTAGTGGGGGTGCTTCTCTCATCTTGGACTGTGGCCTGGGGGACAACACTCCCCAGACTCCCTGCTTCACTGATAGTGGCTCAGACAAATTCACAGGACAAAGTCTCTTCCCTTCTAGAACTCTTATCCTATTGGAGGAGGTTAGCTGAATGGGAGAGTTGGGCCAAAAACCCTGTAAGCCACAGACACATGTGGATGTGTTTGTGAAATGTGGTGCCAGGCAAGGAGAAGTGTGTCAAAAAACTAATCGTGACAGGAGGATGGGGGAGCAGTTAGGCTAGAGTGGTGGTCAGAGCAGGCATCTCTGGGGGGGAATGTTTGAGCAGAGACCTGAGAGCTCTGTGGAGGATTGAGGGAGAGTGGTCTGATCAGCTGTCAGGTATGCTGTAAACCTACACCCAGGCACACCCCAAGCTGGCCAGTGTTCTCTCTCTTCCTCTGTTTTGCCCAAGCCCTCGGGAGTCACTGTGTCTGCTGGCCACTGTCCTCCACCCTGGGGGCCCCTAACATAAAGCCTGGAGGATGGGTGGCTACAAGGTCTGGGGCGGTTGCTACAGATTGGCTCCAAGGACACATCCCAGATGAGACACAGGCTTAGGAATCAGGGTAGCAGGGTGGTGGGGGTGAGAAACACAGCTGGTTAGACTTCCTGGCCCTGCTGCAGGCCCTCAAAACACTGCTGTGAGTTATGGGCTGGAGGTTTAGCCCTGGGGACTCTGCCTGCTGCAGGCCCACCCGGCCTTCCAGGTGCACTCAACACTGGCTGCCATCCCTGTATATGGAAGCTGTAAGTTTGTGGTGCATAGAGGACGCCTTCCACCCTTCCTGGTGGTGTGATGGCAGAGCTCTCAGAGGAATTCCAGCCCTCAGGGTGTCCATAACTACAGATCGTGGAATCTGGGAACTTTGTCTTTGATCTCTGCCCCTGCCCAGGTGGCTGAGTGTAACTGTGCCCTCAGCAGGGGATGTTGCGAAGACGGAATGAGCCGGGACCCAGCCTGTCTGGTGTATCCTAATGTCTGGGATAGTGACCTCACTGTGCCTGTGAATGCTTGGCCAGGCTTGTGGCTGTAGCAGCACAAGAATTTCAGCCTTCAATATCTGGGATAGTGAATTCCAGACCCCACGTGGCTAATTATTAGGTGTGCGACCTCAAGCACATAACTGAACTGCCCTTGTGGTATTTTCATTAACAGCAAAACAACACCTGCTCTGCATGGGACCAGACAGTAAATCCAGGAAGATTCCATAACCTGGGCACTGCAGGCCTCCAAGTTGGAGATGGGCATCTGGAATCTCCCTGCTCAGCCTACCAAGATCTACTGGTAATACTAGACTGTTACCTGGAAGGATGACTTTGTGCGTGTGTTTCCCACTCTGGGGGAAGGAAGCAAATCTGGGAAGAGACTTCATCTCTTGTTCAACTCTGGGAATCCTTGAAGTCAACAGATTTTGAGCAGGTTGCACCCCAGCTAGGCTGTGTTTCAGAGCTGTCACAGCTTCAGAGACTTCCAAGGCATGTGAAAGGGCAACTTAACCTTTCTACGAGTCAGGTTTCTTTCATCTATAATCATCCCAGTGCCCGTATCACAGAACTGTTCTGAGGAATGGATAGGATAGCATGTGTAATGCATTAACTTAAACCTGCACAAGCACTGTCTAAATGTGCGGGATCTTTACTTCTACTACCATCAAAATAGAAAGCATAAGACCTGCCAGAGCTGGGTGTTCTGTGCTAGGAGTTGTGGGCTGGCCGATTCTCCCTGGGTGGCTCATTCTCTTCTGCTGATGGTTTAGTCTGCCATGTCTGCTGGTCATAGTGGGAATAGAACCATAGCTATGTTGGAAGAAAATCCAGGGACAAGCTCTAGGTGAGGGGTGTGAAAGTTGACCATATTTGAAAGCTGTCATTTGGCCTGGGTGAGGAGTTAAGGGATAAGGCAGGAAATCTTTAAGTTAAGCCCTTTCTGCCTTGGAGTGACTATATGTGACAAGGCACCAGAGAAGTAGCATCCACCTTGGTCTGCGGTGGAGGCTGGGTGGGTTGTGGAGAGCTTAAGTGGCCACACACCTGGGCCGACAGTGGTGGATCTGTGTGGGGCTGTCCGACTGAACACAGATGCTCAGCCCCTGCTTGGTTGCTCTTTTCTGCATGGAGCTGCCAGCCTTTACGCTCTGCCTGATGGGATCTGTGCTAGAGCCCCCAGGAAGAACGTAGAGTCCCACATGGAGAAGGTGAGTAGCTAAAATTCCATAAGCAGCTTGGGGCAGCTCTGAGGTAATAACTGCACCAGTGTGGAAGGTACTCCACCAGTGTGTCTCCTGGACAGGGAGTCAGCTTTGCTACCTGGGGAGATGAACTTTTTGCTTGCTTACATGGTTTTGCATCCAGTAAAATGTCAGCCTGATGCACACAGGGCCTTTCATGTGGTCTGTTTGTTGCTGTGTTTCCCACTCTGAGAAACTGGCCCAGCTCAAGAAATATTTGTTGGCCCAGTAGGGTGGCTCACGCTGGTAATTCCTAACACTTTGAGAATCAGAGGCGGGACACTTTTGTTCATCCTACATCCCCCATTACTAAGGCAGTGCCTGGTACATAATAGACCCTCAATAATTTCTTTTATAAATGAGGGGGGGAGGCAGGGCTTTGAATTACAATAGAGAGCACAGAGGTTTCAACCTCCAACCCCAGCCTCGGACAGAGAGGTTCACATCCCTAATTTATCTGCATGGTGTGAAATAAGCATCTAATTTTATGTTTTCTCAATGACTACTTCATTGTCTCTGCATCACTGTTCCCATGTATCAGAAGTTCATCTTTATCCTGGTAATTTGAGATGCCTCTGTTACCAGCCACTGTTAACCTGAATGCCCATTTCATGCAGGGTGCTGATGGCAAGGCCCTAACAAGGCTGAATTAGCCTATGTGCCAACATCTGGAGATTGTTTCTTCACTTCCAAGGCCTACTGTCATAGATAAGTTGGGAAACTGGACTCTGTGATACTGGTCAGGGACCCATGGTACTATGCACCCTGCAAAGTGTTGACTAACTATAAATTTAGTCTAGAGTAAAAATGCTTTGAAGATATAACCTCTTTAAGATAGGAAAATATTGGGCCAGGTGCAGTGGCTCACGCCTGTAATCCCAGCACTCTGGGAGGCCAAGGTGGGGTGGATCGTCTAAGCTCCCAAGTTTGAGACCAGCCTGAGCTGGAGCGAGATCCCGGTCTCTAAAAAGAGCTGAGCACCTGTAGTTCCAGCTAGTCAGGAGGCTGAGGCAAGAGAATCTCTTGAGCCCAAGAGTTTGAAGTTGCTGTGAGCTATGATGCCACAGAGATCTGCTGGGGGCTACATAGAGAAACTCTGTCTCAAAAAAAAAAAAAAGGTAGGAAGATATTGTGTAACCTTGTAACCTATGGGTAGGAATCTGTTTAATGTTACTATGATGAGTAATAAGTTGCTAATGTTTACTTTTACTATGAGGGTAAAAAGTAACAAAGGTAAAGAGGCAGGCAGAGGAGTTCTTTGGGAAGATAGACATCCCTGCTGCTGTCCAGAATTGCTGGCTTTTCTGTAAATAAAAGTGAAACTGTTGATCTGTCCTCCATTTCTCCCTTGATTGGCTTGGGTGACAGGTGGACACACTCCTTGTTCACCACACCATCTTTGTTATATTCTTGAATTCCCACTTGTATGTGGGTTTAGTTCTAGAGTTTCTGTATTTCTGTACTGGCCTATTGTTTTAATCATACAGATTTTATATTGTGCTTTAATGCCAGATAAGAGTCATATTCCCTTGTGTTTTCTCCCATTTATTTTATTACCTGTCCTTGTAGGTTTAATTTCTATCTGAATTGGTATCAGTTTGTCTATTTTCATAAAACTGTTTACTGGTATTTTATTGTGATTGTTTTGGATTTCTAGATTGATTTAGAGAGATCAATGTTTTTATACTGTTCAGCCATATTGACCAAGAATTAGGACTATTGTTCTATTTGTGAAATTCCCATCTACTGCCTGTGGGACACTGAAAGTTTTCTTCACTTAGTAGACATGATGGGGACACAAAACCTACTCCTCAGTGCTGGCCTTCAGGGCCACATGGTCCAGGTTGCACTGACCCATCTTCAGTCATAGCCTATGACCAATTCACAGGGAAGGGACTGGATTGAAGGGTTGGAAGAATTTCCAGTCCTGTCTCATGTGAGGACCCATTATGAAGGTTTGGGACAGAGAAAGTTCAAGCCCTGCAGAGCCCAGACTGCCACCTGCCCGTGGGGTTACCTGCAGCCCTGCCACGGTCTCCTCCCATCATGTACTTGGGCTTGGCTGTGTCTCAGGGTCATCCAGAGAAACAGGAGTCCTAGTGGGCTGCAAACAGGGGAAGAGTTGCAGTTGGAGTCTGAGGGCTACCTGCTGGCAGGACTTCCTGCTACTCTGGGGAGGTCAGTCTTTGCTCTATTAAGGCATTCATCTACTTGGATGCACCCACCCAAATTAGAGAGGGCAATCTGTTTTTCTCAGAGTCCACTTATCTAAATGTTAATCTTATCCAGAAAGCACCCTCATATAAACACCCAGAATAGTGTTTGGCCAGGTATCTGGGGACTGTGGCCCAGGCATGATGACACACAGTGCGGTGTTTCTCAGGTTCAGGTGGTCTCTACCATCTGTACCCCAAGGCCACATTGTCCTTTGCCTGAAAGGGTGGGTCCCCAGAAGTTAGCAGCTTTGAGAGGGATGCTGTGTGAAGCCCCTCAGAAGCTGTATGGCATGCCCTGGTTCTCCATGTCCTAGGTCACTGGTATTGAGCTTGGACACCAGGCCAGTTCATATTCAGTGGCTTTGGTGCCCTCATAAGCCTCACACTTGTCATCCCAGCACTCTGGGAGGCTGAAGCGGGAGGATCACTTGAGCTCAGGAGTTCAAGACCAACCTCAGCAACAGTGAGATCCCATCTCTACTAAAAATAGAAAACTAGCCAAGTGTGGTGTTCTGCACCTATAGTCCAAACTACTCGGGAGGCTGAGGCAAGAGGATCCCTCAAACCCAGGAGTTCGATGCTGCTGTGAGCAAAGCTGACACCACAGCACTCTAGTCTGGTGACAGAGTGAGACTCTGTCAATAAAAAGAAAAGAAGGAAAGAAGGAAGGAAAGGGAGGGAGGGAGGAGGGAAGGAAGGGCATTCTCTCTCTCCACTTTGTGTAAAGGACATGACAGGTATACAGGTGGAGCTCCTTAACCAGTGAATTGCAAATAAATCTATGGATTCCTGGGACCCATACCAATAGGAAACATAGTTTTTTTCTTTTCTTTTCTTTTTTTAATTGAATGGTAACTATGTACATTAATGCACTTCTGGGGTACAGTGTGGGGTTTTCACATGCAATCCGAAATACTTCCATCAAACTGATCAACACAGCCTTCATGTCATTTTCTCAGTTATTGTTTTAAAACGT
>CAUYQV010103464.1:0-25765 GCA_963574575.1 Galagoides demidoff | reverse complement strand
AATAGCTGGGCGTTGTGGTGGACGCCTGTGGTCCCAGCTACTTGGGAGGCTGAGGCAGGAGACTCGCTTGAGCCCAGGAGTTGGAGGTTGCTGTGAGCTGTGATGCTATGGCACTCTACCCAGGGGGATAGCTTGAGGCTCTGTCTCAAAAAAAAAAAAGTTCAAAGCACAGTAAGTTTATATTCTTTATTTTGATCCACATAATTTAAGTGTGCTGTGAGATAAAAATGGTTGAAAGACACTGCTTTGGAGAGTCTGACTGTTACTGGAGTTTCACTGGTTATTGAGTTAATTCAGTATTTCTCAGTTTGAGACAGTTCTTTTGTTGTGGAGGGCTGTGAATAAATACTACAGGTATGTGTTATATTCTGATGTATGTATATAGTATGTATTAATTAAATCAGGGTAACTAGGGTATTCACTTCCTTAAGCATCTCATTTTTAAACTGGCATCTCCCCTGTTTACAAGACACTGAATTGTTACAATTATAAATGTTCTAAAGATTAATGTTTATATATATCTAGAGACCAGTATGCCCAAAGTGATACATGTTTGAAATCTTTGGTAAGAATTGCTTGGTCTTGGAAAGATTTGATTATACAAGCTACTGGTTTCTGACACTAACACTGTCTGTTACCCGAGTTTGAAAATTTTTATTGGCTTGGTGCCTGTGGCTCAATCGACTAAGGCGCCAGCCACGTACACCTAAGGTGGCGGGTTCGAATCCAGCCTGGTCCCGCCAAACAACAATGATGGCTGCAACCAAAAAACAGCCGGGCATTGTGGTGGGTGCCTGTGGTCCCAGCTACTTGGGAGGCAGAGGCAGGAGACTCGCTTGAGCCCAGGAGTTGGAGGTTGCTATGAGCTATGATGTCATGGCACCCTACCCAGGGGGATAGCATGAGGCTCCGTCTCAAAAAAAAAAAGAAAATTTTTATTACAGTTTCTCCCACAAGTGAGCTTAACACACTTTTGGGGTTATTTTTTCCTCTAGGCTGACTAGCTCTAGTTTAACTTCTTAAATGGTGGTACCTGAAGAATACCTTATTACAGATTGCCAGTGTACTATTTTTAAAATTTTTTAATTATAGGTACATGATAGTTGTGTATTTTTTTTTTTTGGAGACAGAGTCTCAAGCTGTCACCCTGGGTAGAGTGCAGTGGCATCACAGCTCACAGCAACCTCCCACTCCTGGGTTCAAGCGATTCTCCTGCCTCCGCCTCCCAAGTAGCTGGAACTACAGGTGCCCACCACAATGCCTGGCTATTTTTGTGTTGCAGCCCTCATTGTTTGGCAGGCCCAGCCTGGATTCGAACCTGCCAGCTCAGGTGTATGTGGCTGGTGCCTTAGCCGCTTGAGCCACAGGCACCGAGCCAGTTCTATATTTTTATAGGATATATGTGATGTTTTAACTATACAAGCATACAGTGTGAGTTAATCAAATCAGGGTAATTGGGGCATCTCTTACTTCAGGCATTTAACATTTGTGTTAGGAACATTCTAATTCTACTCAGTTATTTTCTTTTTTTTATTATTTTCTGACACAGAGTCTTACTTTGTCTCCCTCACAGTACTGTGCTGTCACAGCTCACAGCAACCTCAAACTCTTGGGCTTAAGCAATTCTCTTGCCTCAGCCTCCCAAGTAGCTGAGACTACAGGCGCCCACCACAGCGCCCGGCTATTTTAGTTATTTTTAAATACACCCTAATTTATTACTGATGATAGTCACTTTGTTGTGCTATATATGAAATATTATTCTTTCCATTTTTCCACTAACCATTTACTCCTTTATTACCTGCCTCCCGCTACCCTTCCCAGCCTCTGGTAACTCATTTTCCTCTGTCTCCATGAGATCAGTTTTTTTTTTTCCACAGTTTTAAAATTTACCAGTCAATAGATGGGATTTCAATCTCCAATTTCAAGAACATGTGCCAGCCATGGATTTTTTTTTAGATCAGTTGTTTTTAATATTGAACTCCCCACACGAGTGAGAACATGCAAGCATTGTCTTTCTGTGCTTGCTTATTTTACTGTAATTTAATGTTCTCCAGTTCCATCCATGTCGTGAACGGCAAAATTTCTTTTTGTGGCTATGTATCATTCCATTGTGTATATGTACCACAATTTTTTTGTGTATGTGTACTACAATCTGAGATTGATTCCCTATCTTGGCTGTTATGAATAATGCTGCAATAAACAATGAGGGTGCAGAAAATTTTTGATATACTGAATTCCTCTCTGAATATTCAGAAGAATTGCCTTTTCTTTTTTTGAGACAGAGTCACACTATGTCATCTTTGGTAGCGTGATGTGGCATCTTAGCTCACAGCAACCTCAAACTTTTGGGCTTAAGCGATTCTCTTGCATCAGCCTCCCGAGTAGCTGGGACTACAGGCACCCGCCACAATTCCCGGCTGTTTTCTTGTTAGAGTTGTCATTGTTTGGCTGGCCCAGGCTGGGCTCAAACCTGCCAGCCTTAGTGCACGCAGCTGGCACCGTAACCACTGCTATAGGCGCTGAGCCTACTATCAGGTTTTCGAGGGAACCAGTGTACCATTTCTTTGCAACGTTTCTTCTATTGCATGGTTTGAGGGCTGCAGACATTTGGGAATGATGGCTTGTCAAAATTTTATGGTTTTTAAATGTTCTTTTCTGATTATAATGAAAGCAAGGGTGTTTCAGTAGTTCAGGGTATTGTGGGGAACTCTACCCTATTGGATATACTCTACACTTAAATACTGAATTTTTAGGTGTGGAGATAGAAGTCCTAAAGAAGTGAGATACTATGGAGTGTGTTATGAATCGGTATGGGATGGTGGCAGGAGCAAAAGGAGTATAGAGAAGAAACCACCTTTTAAGCCAATCAGGAATGCAGTTAGTTGGGTCATCTGAAAGATAGTCATCTGTTTCATGGAAAGCTGCTTTCTCCTCGATCCGATCCGCTGTGTTGTTACTACCAGCTACCCCCTAGACTTGCTCCCTCTGCCTATAGTAGCACCTGCTTCCCTGCTCCCTCTTTTCTAGGCTAGAACAGGTGCCTCTGAGTTACCTTAGGACTTTTTTATGGCCTTTTAAATCACAATTGTCTCACTAAATTAAGTCCCTAGAGGACAAGAACTCAACATATTTATGTCACTCGTCAAAAATCAGAGCAAATAGGCTCAGTATCCCGTAGCACAGTGGTTACAGCCTGGGTTGGAACCCAACCTGGGTCAGCTGAACAATGACAACTGCAACAAAAAATAGCTGGGCATTGTGGTGGGTGCATGTAGTCCCAGATACTCAGAAGGCTGGGACAAGAAAATTGCTTGAGCCCAAGAAAAGAGCAAATAATGATTTTTAGGGCCTAAAAATTTACCTTTTGTTAGTAGTAGTTCTTCACTATTTTGTGCGTTTATCATTATGTAATTTACTGCTTCCTGCTTGTTTGCCTTTAAAGATAATTTTAGAGTAAGAATCTGTCAGGATATTTTTCTCAGGTAAGCAAAGAATTCATTATATTCTTACATTCATTCAGCATACACTTAACCCAAGCACCATCTTTGTTTCTGATACTCTTCACTCAAGAATAAAAATACAACTCAGGTAATACTGAGTATTTAAAATGTTTTACTAAGTACTGTGTATGTGAGCTCATTTAAATCTCTTCACAACCTGTTGAAGTAGAACTGTTAGCACTATTTTGCAGATGGAGTCAAGACATGGAAAGGGCTTGGCGCTTGTGGCTCAATCGGCGCCAGCCACGTACACCTAAGGTGGCGGGTTTGAATCCCCAGCCCGGGGCCACCAAACAACAATGATGGCTGCAACCAAAAAATGGCTGGGCATTGTGGCAGGTGCCTGTGGTCCCAGCTACTTGGGAGGCGGAGGCAGGAGACTCGCTTGAGCCCAGGAGTTGGAGGTTGCTATGAGCTGTGATGCCACAGCACTCTACTCAGGGGGATAGCTTGAGGCTCCGTCTCAAAAAAAAAAAAAGCTGGCTTCAGAGGCCTTGGGCTAAGATAATCAATTTTGGGTCAAGTTGTCTCCAGTGCCCAGCCCTGACCCAGGCATGAGTGTCCCACCCATAGTTTGCAAACTCTAGGTGTCTGTCACCTTTACCTCAAAGCTTCCCATCACACCTTGTGTCTTCCTGGGGAGAAGTTGAGGGGCAGTGGGCCTGCCTGACATTAGGTCTCATCCCCTACCAGGGCCTGATCTCTGCTGTCCCTCTCACCTTTCTGCTTTAGGGTATCTCCGTCTCCCTAGCAGGAGAAAGCTACCCAGACTGTGCCTGAGCATAACAGACCATGCAGGCTTATAACCAGAGAGCTCTCCTCTCCCCACTGCTCCCCTGCCACCCAAGGTTCCTCCTTCCAAGGAGACCTACTGGGGGCCAGGGGCCCTGCACTAGCTGTCAGCTGCATGGCTCTCCACCTTTCCCCATCCGACTTAACCACCCCATGCAGAAAGGGATTTGTTTGCTTGCTGAGTCCCATGGGCAGGGGCAAGGATAAGATGTGTGCAGCCTGTGTGCAGGTCCCCAGACACTCCACCCTTTTATCTCCATTCAGGAAGAGCTGCAAATGCCAGCAAGGGAGAGTGATGTCACTGCAGACACAACACGGAATTCACTGATATCTACCCTAAAACAACAAACCCTTTGCCACTTTTCCTAACTTATTTATAGCTTCAAATTATTGGCCAGAGGCCTGACAACTCTGAGAAATGCTGTCTGCCTCAGTGCCAGTACTGAGAACCATTGTCTTTGCCCAGAAGATTCTCCCCAAAACCCAGGAGGTGGATATTACTGTATTTTCACCATTTTGTCCCCAGATGATGTCCCTGGGTCTCAGGAAAAGTGGGAAATTTGTCCAAGGCCACACAGCAATTAAGTGAAGGAGCAGGGACTAGAGTCCAGTGGTCCTGGCTATGAGTCCTGCTGGTGCTGTCCCAGGCTCGCTGAGAGGTGGAACTGCTGAGGGACTGGGGGCGTGGAGGGGGTGGGGTGGGGGGCTCCTCAAGTAAACTGAGGATGATAATTCTTGCCACGTGGAGGCTGCTGTGAGGATTTCCATACGTGGAAAGAGCTTGGCGAAGTACATGCTAGCACACGGCAAGTACTCAGGAAACAGAAGTGTGGGGAAGACAAAGCTGGGCTTTGTGTGGATACTGGGCTGGGAGGGGACTGATGCCCAGCAATGCCATGACCCTCTGTCACTGTCCTATTGGACCTCGGCCAAGATGCTTCCAGTGGTGCTACCCCAATTCCCCGAGATGGCTTATTCTCAAGGCAGACACTGGATTTGAGAGGTGCTCAGTGGGGGTGGGGAGCTGGCTGTGCCCATCACCCAGCAGCTTTGCCAGTCACCTAGCAGATTTGTGAGGAATCTCAGGGTTTTCCTCTTTTCTTTCTTCTGGAACTGGCCTTCACTGGCATCTCAAAATTTTGCTGTGTTTTCTGCTGGTTTGCTTTTCAGCATTTTGTCCCATCTCAAGTCACAGTTTGATTCCTAGTTTGGCATGTCCCCTCTTCTGACCTCCCTTCAGGTCCTGGAGTTCAGAATGGGGCTCAGAGCAAAAGCTTCTCCGCGTGGCACTCCCTTTCCTTGTCATCTCCCAGCACCCTGTTCTCTGTGGCTCTGTGTGCTGGCGTTTTGTGACACTGCACTTGCAGTGCTGATCCTGCTGCTGAAATAGTCTCTCCCAGGTCTCACTTTCATCTCCTTCCTGTCTTCATTCACATGGCACTGTCCCTGACCACGCTGTTTAAAATTGCACACTCCACCCTTAGCCTGCACCCCACTCTCTTCTCCTGCCTTCTTTTATCGCTCAATATATTTTATTTACTTTTGGTCCTCACCCATAGAAAGCACACTCCAGAAAGGCAGGCACTTGTTGGTTTTGTTCATGTAGAGTGGTGGTTGGCATGATGCAGGTGCTGGGTAAATATTTGTTGAATGAATGAATACAACATCACGCCACCCTCCAGCTCCTCAGTACCCTGGCCTGGTAACACAGTGCCCACCCAGCCCTGGGGCCTAGCAACTGTCAGCGACTTTGAGGCGGAACCCAGCTTGCAAGGCTTCCTGGTTGTTCATTTCCAAAAGGCACAAACCCAAGAAGCTGTACTTCCTGCAGCCAGAGGAGCGGAGGTTGGAGATGGAGGGCAGTGTGCATTCTCTGGGCAAATGACAGGTGCCTTGAGGACTTGGGGGAGAGAGAATGGGAGGAGGGCAAAAGGAAGAGGTAGGAGCCAGCTGTAGTTCATTTACTTTTTGCCTTCAGCCTTGAAGTGGAAAATCACTGGAGGTGGAGGAAAAGTAGGCTTGGCCTGTAGTGGCCAATGGGGAAGGCAGGCAGAGAGGAGGAAGGGAAGAGCAAGGGAAGGTTTGAGATGCTCCACCCAGTTTGGCTCACCGGCAGGTAAAAGGTAGTTCTGAGTGGCCGATTGGTACATTTGTGAGTGTGCATGCAGGTGTGTGGGAATTCACAGACTAGGGGGAGGGGGTGGCTGGTGGGAGGAGCTAAACCCATGGCTGTGTATGGAGACTGCCTATGAGTATGTGTTTACCAAGAATTCAGGACAATGGGTGCAGAGAGGTGTTCATTCGTCCTGCGTGCTTAGGCATCTGTGTGTTTGTACAGGGCTCTATGGAGAACAATATGTCCCATTCCTGTCTCAACAGCTGAAGGACACCTTTGGGAGCTTGGCAAAAGGTCCAAGGAGCAGCGGAACAGGGAAGGAGCTGGAAGATAGGACTCCAGGGAGGGAACAATCATGGTCCTGGGATTAAATTTGTTGAAGAAAAGGCTAAGAGGGCGAATTAATAACTGTCTCCTTGCAAAGAAATGGGTTTCAGTCCCAGAGGCCGGGGAGGTAGATTAGAAGAAAATGCACTGTACTTGCATCTAGAGAAATTTAGGTTAGACAAGGAAAAATGATCCTCTTGACTCTGAAGGTTATTAGCCTCTGGAATCTCTTAAGGGTCCAGAGGAAGGTCTTTAATAATAGGAGAAATCTCATCTTCGTATGGAGGAAAATAGGCAGTCTTCTTGGGAATGCTCATATACACACTAGTTTTTTCATTCATATATTCATTGATTTAATAATTATTGAGGTTCTACTTTATGTCAGGCCTTATGGGGGAAATAGATTATTATTATTATTTTTAATTTTTCGAGACAGAGTTTCCCTCTGTCGCCCAGGCTACAGTGTCATGGTGTCAGCTTGGCTCACACAACGTCAAACTCCTGGGCTCAAGTGATCCTCCTGCCTCTGCTTCCTGAGTGGCTGGGACAACAGGCACCTTCCACAATGCCTAGCTAAGGAAATGGATCATTAATAGCTGATCTCTTTGTTCAAAGACTTCATTGTTCTATAGGGACATAAAACATGAGAAGGAGCCCTGATAATTCAGGATGCCAGTGATATATGCCTTCGGAGAAAGGACCATTCCCCAAACTCTCAGGGATCTGGACACATTCCTGAGTGGTGACTGATGATGATGTTACTGGGAGCTGAGGCTACATACCTCAGGGATCATCTTCCTTGATTAACCCAGAGGAATGTGAAGCCCATTGGTGGGGGGCTCCTCTGGAGAAAAGAGCAGTTTCTGGCTCTGTGATCAGAGGTCAAGTTTCGGTGATGGGGGAGGGGTTGCTCCTTCCCTGCCTGGGGTTAGGGGTGTGAAGAGTCTGAATCATGCTGAGTCAGGGTGAGCACTGGGAATCAGGCAAGGAGAGATGGACATCACTGGGGTGAGAAGTATGTTGGGGAGGGGTTATGCAACCATCTCCCCAGATACTGAGGCTGTTACACTGCTTCCCTGCACTGTGGGCAGGACCTGAATTTTGAATTGGGGTTTCCAGAGAAATATGGCTCAATGTGGGACTGATCCATGATGATGGGGGTGGTGATAATTCACTACCAAATTTCTGCTAGTCACTGTGCTAAGAAGCTTTAACTTGCATTTTCTATTTGTTCTTTCATTACTTCAAAAAATATTTCTTGAGCACCTGTGCAGAGTGAGCTGTCTGCTGCATGTGGGATGATAACAGAAGTTACCCAGACAAATAGAGTCTGTGTCCTCCCGGGAGGAGCTAGGAAACCAAACAGCCAGTTATCACATGATATAATTTGCCGCATGATAGTGGAATCTGGGTGCTGGGAGAACCCGGGAGGGGGTCCCAAGCCAGCCTTGTGGGGAAGAGAGTCAGTAAAGGTTTCTGTAAGATGGTGCTGTCTGAACTGAAGACTTAAGTATCACTAGAAGCATGAGGGGAAGGCCAGTGAAGGTGAGGAGGAGCGTGTCCTAGGAGGAGTGTGGCACATTCTCCGCTGCAGGTGAAAACAGGCAGAACTGGGCTGTGGGATGCATGTGTGCAGAGGCATGGGGGTGGTGCTGAGAAATGCACCTGAAAAGGGATGTTGGGGCCAGAGCATCAGAGGGGCTTTGAGATCAAGTTAACAATTTTGGACATCTCGGCTCGGCGCCTGTGGCTCAATCGGCTAAGGCGCCAGCCACGTACACCTAAGGTGGCGTGTTCAAATCCCCAGCCCGCGCCCGCCAAACAACAAAGATGGCTGCAACCAAAAAATGGCCGGGTGTTGGGGCGGGCGCCTGTGGTCCCAGCTACTTGGGAGGCTGAGGCAGGAGACTTGCTTGAGCCCAGGAGTTGGAGGTTGCTGTGAGCTGTGATGCCATGGCACTCTACCCAAGGGGATAGCTTGAGGCTCCATCTCAAAAAAAAAAACAAACAAAAAAAACAATTTTGGACATCTCATTGAGGGCATGGGGAGCTGTGAAAGGGTTTTGAGCAGGGGAATGAGGAGTTGAGGGCTGTGCTTTATTCGGACACTCCTGTAGGCTGTAGGGCAGAGAACGACCCAGGATTGCAGAAGTCTGAAAACAGCAGATTTAGGAGGTCATGACAGGAGCCCAGGCTGAAGTGAAAGTGGCCTGGGTTTAGGGAAGGGCAGAGGGAATGGAAAGAAGAGAATGGATGTCAAAATTTTCTAGTTCTGTTTGATTCACTGTGGAGAGGGAGAGAGGTCAAGAAAGACTCCTTCTGGTTTCCACAACAAAGCAAATCATGGTATCTGTCACTAGTATAGGAAATCCAGGAGAAGGGGCTCAGCACCACCACAGAATGTTATTATCTCCCATTTGCCAGATGAGGAAACTGAGGCTGAGAGTGTAAAAGTAACTTGCTGAACCTAGCTAGTGGACAAACTGAGATTTGAACTTAGGACCACAGAAGTCCAGTCCCCATCCTGGGATTTCCCTGTGAGGTTTCTTTCCCTGGGGCCAGGTTCAGCCTGCAGCTGGCTTGAGCAGAGGCCTGGAGCCACTGTAGAGGAAGGAAGAGGGCAGTCTGGGGAAGAGGTGCAGGAAGCTCAGCCCTACAGCAGCCTCCTCTCTGAGGCAAACAAAGATCTGGATGCTTAGATAGGAAATAAGGGCTAGTACCTGAGGTTCAGTCTCCAATCCTGTTCCTTGGGGTTTCTATCCTCAACGCTCCCTGTCCTTATGAACACCCCTCCAAAAGCCCAACTTTTACTTTTAGCAATAAAAGCTAGCCAGGACATGCCTGAGAGTTGCACTTCTGAGGCATTGGCATATCTATTTCTTTTTTTTTTTTCTTTTTCTTTTTTTGAGACTGAAAGCTTGGTGTCATAGCTCACAGAAACCTGAAACTCTTGGGCTCAAGTGATCCTCTTGCCTTAGTCTCTTGAGTAGCTGGGACTACAGGTGCTCACCACAATATCTGGATAGATTTTCTATTTTTAGTAGAGATGGGGTCTGGATCTTGCTCAGGCTGATCTTGAACCTGGGCTCAGGTGATCCATCCATCTTGACCTTCCAGAGGGCTAGGATTATAGGCATCAGCCACTGTGCTTGGCTGGCATTAGCGTATCTGTTGATTTTAGGGAGGCCAGTCACTTCTTGATAAGGCTTTAGTATTTTTATACCCCCTCTTTTTTTTTTTTTTGAGAAAGAGCCTCAAGCTGTCCCCTGGGTAAAGTGCTGTGGCATCACAGCTCACAGCAACCTTCAACTCCTGGGCTTAAGCGAATCTCCTGCCTCAGTCTCACAAGTAGCTGGGACCACAGGCACCCGCCACAATGCCCAGATATTTTTTGGTTGCAGCCATCATTGTTGTTTTGGCGGGCCTGGGCTGGATTCTAACCCACCACCTTAGGTGTATGTGGCTGGCACCTTAGCCACTTGAGCCACAAGTGCTGAGCCATATTTTTATATCTTTGAGAGAAGAGAAAAACTGAAGTCTAGAGACCATAAGTGATTTGTCCAGGGTCCCAGAGTAGAAAGCATGCCTTATGTGTTTTTGCAAGGCTCATGGTTCTCAAAACAGATGGTGCCAGGCCAAGAAGGAACTTGGTTAAAGTTCATGGATTTAAATTAGCTCTACATGTGCTAGAACCCATGCCTCTAGATTCCTGGTCACTCAGCTGGTATTTAAAGTATCCAGAGTTAAGTACCCCTGGAGACGGCATGGGCTGTAAATTCCAGCAAACACAGAAGGTTGGATACTCCTCACACCAGCCTATATCTGCTAATCCTGCTGTGAGGAGTCCCAGCTTCCTGAACTTGTTTTATTTTCTGGGTGACATCCACTGGAATCTCCTGGGATGCAGGTTAGAAATGTAGATTCCACAACCATCTGATCACAGAGACACGAGGCCCAGTGGTCACCAACGGATGTGGGCAGGGCCTGGCCATCTTAATCCCTGTTGTACCCTCCCTCTTGCCCTTTCTTACCTCCTCCTCATGCTGACTGGTAGAGTGGTCTTTCAACATATTAATGTGTTACATGGATTAAAAAAAATGAAAATGCAGATTCAAGTTAGAGTCATGATACCTACAGACAAAATCTGTGGCAGAGCCGGTAGGGGGGTGGTATCTTGAATTTGCATTTTAAACGGGCTTTTCCCATAATCCTTAGGCAGCACTATCCTAGGAGATTTGGAGAGAAGTTTCTCCAGCAAGAATTTTGAGGTCTAGGAGGCCCTGGGCCAAGGCCTTGAACAGGAGCTGGCCCTGCCCCCCACCCTGCACTGTTTGGTGACTGTGGCTAGGTTGCCAGGGAAACCAGGCTGTGTAACTTCCTGACTTTGGTGGTTTTCCCCCTCCTTGGCCTTATCTCAGCTTCCACCACCCAGTCCAGGGCCCGTGCTGGTCACGTAGGCGGGGAAGCTGGTGCCAGGCGTGTGGAGGCGTGTCCAGGGCACCAGGGCAATGCAGGCTTAGGGACCTGGGGTGGGCATGAGAGTGGAGATGTGGTTTTTTAAGAAGGCAGGAAGGCCACAGATTAAAGTCTTTCTCTTGGGCCTGGGAGATATCTGCCCAGTGGGAATGTGGGAAAGGGGGGTGGGGACAAGCACTGGGCTTTGTCCATACTCTAGTGTCCATCAGGCACTCCTCACTCGTGGCCTGATGGATGACCCCTCTGGGAGTGTGTGGGCACCAATATCACTGGCCTGTGTCCTCTCCTCTCCTCCTCCCTCCCTCTCTTCTCTAGACCCAGGGCCTGCAGCCACACTCGCCCTCTGGTAGTTTTCACTCCAGTCCCCACCCCAGTAAGGACTCTCTCCCTCTCCTTGCCCGTGGTCGGCCTCACACAGACTGTAGCAGGAAGTTCTGACAGTCTTCAAGAATGGGAAAGAGAAGGAGAGTTTTGAAGAAAGAGAGAGCACAGCAAATAGTTTGAGTAAAATCATTCATGCATCTAAGTATTTATTTATGTTTTAAGCCCAACTTTGATTTAGAAAGAATGTAAGGCAGTTTCGAGAGTTAAGTATTCCAGGAAGAAGGGGAATAGTGAAATCTCCTCTCAGGCGTCTATGCAACTTAGAGGATTTATGACCTGATTCCTGGTGGTGTTTATGTTGCACTAAGGGCAGAACCCCCCATATTCCCATGCACTAAGGGAAAGGAAAGGGAAGCAAACAGCCACACACAGTGCAAATTGACTTTGAGCCTGGTCTTATCCTCACACTACCTCTTTGTGGGGCTATTTCCCCATCTCACAGAAAAGGAATCAGGACCCAGGTGGTTTCCGTGTAAACCAAGGTCTCTCAGCTCTGAGTGGCTGAGCCAGGGTTCAAACCCTGCTAGTCTATCCCCTAAACCAATTGTCACTTTTCTTTTTCACTGTGATCCCCAGAGAACACAGACCATGGGAGAGCTTCTTCGAGGCTGTGTGACATGGAATTATTGACTAGGAATCAGGCTTAGGAGAAAGGATGCTCTACGGAGGACTAAACGGGTATGGAAGAAATCCTTTCACGGGTGCTCAGGCACCCCTTCAATGGGAACAGAGTCTGTGCAGGGCAATGGGGCAGGTCCAGGGGAAGGCAGCAACCCTTGTCTTAGAGAACTCCCAGGAGTTAGCAAAGGAGGCCAGAGAAAACACAAAAGAAACAGACTATCACTAACGAAGAGTGACACATACTTGTCAGAGACTCTTCAACAGGACTGTAGAAACCCCTTGTCTCACTCTAAACTTACGGTTCTGCTCCCTAGACCACTTTTTTCCTGCTCTTTTTTCCCACCAGCTTCAGCATCTCTGCTCCCTGTGCTGGGAAGTGTAGGCTCCCAAGCACACTTCAGAGAAGGAGAGAGGGGAGAGGGGAGAGATCAAGAAGCAGGGACCTAGTCTCCCTTTCCCTGTTCTTAGAGGGTAGACAAGCTCAAATGAGAGATCAGACTTGGACCTTGCCTCCCAGGCTCCTCCCATTTAAAATATGCTCATTCATCACAGAGTCAAAATTTCTTCAGCCAGTGCAAGGAGCAGCTCAGAGGCCAGTGGGGTGACCAGGTGATCAGGAAGACTGCAACTTCCCAGGGGGGCTGAGGAGGAGGCGTCAGGCCCAGGTCCAGACCCAGTTGCTGGGCTCTGCTCCTAGTTGGCCCAGCTGCTCTCCTGGCCCTGGGCCTCTGGCCTCTGGCAGTGATCAGGTTTTGTTTTTGAGATTTCTCTGGGAGCAGGAAAGGTCAGGTAGTCTGAGTTGGGGTCAGGGTTGGGCAGAGAATCTGGGCCTGCCCTCCTCCTCTGGCACCTTTCGCTTCTTAAACCTTCCCCATTCTTTTCAGCCCCATGGCTTTCTGGACAGTGAGAAGGAGTTGAAAAAGGCGCAGAGCAGAGGAGGAGAGGGCTAGGGGTCAAGGTAGAGGGAAAGGGCTCTAAAGCTGCACAAACCAAAATGAGGGGAAGGAAAAGATGAAAAAGAACGGTGAGGAAAACCAAATATGTGATGTACTCAATACTAATATGAAGATAGAAGATGATCTAACACACGGCCACATAAGAGAAAAACTCAATTCAATTCAACTTGGGGAGAAGAGGAATGGAGGGGGGAGAGGGGAGGAGGAAAGAGGATTGGTGTGCTCCCACTTCATAGGCACAGTGACGCACCTTCTGGGTGTGGGACACAAGTTTAAAAGGGACTCTACCTAACAAACGCAAAAACTATAATCTAGTTGGTTGTACCCTCACATTAACCTAAAGTCAAAAAGAAAAGAAAAGAATGGTGAGGGAGGAGTGCGTGGAGCTTGGCTGAGGTTGGGAGGTGAGAGTAAGGGCAATCTAACTCTACCGGATGTGGCTGCGTTTTTGAGCCAAATTTTGCTGAGCCGGGAAAGGTTGCCTCCCTGCTTATCAGGGGTGGAACCTGGTTTTGTGAGGCCTTGAGCTCATGCAATTTTGACAGCCCCACTTGAGAAAAAAAATACAAAATTATTAATATAAAACTAAGAACAGAAGTAAATGTTCATTTGGAATAATTAAATGAATTTTGATAAATTATAAATATAAAAAACTGCTAAATACTATAAACATCATAATATCTAGAAAAATAACATGAGTATGAACTAGCTGTTTAAAGCAACTCTAAAATACAGTTTTACCCCTAACTTTTTGCCTGCATATGCTTTGATTGTCTCTTCATGTGACAATGATTTTATAATGTTAGTTTCTATAACTAGAGAATAAAAAGACATTAGTCTTTCCTCTGGCATGGATTAACCAAATCCTTTCTTTCTTTTGTTTTTTTTTTTTTTTTTTGAGACAGAGCCTCAAGCTATCCCCCTGGATAGAGTGCTGTGGCATCACAGCTCACAGCAACCTCCAACTCCTAGGTTCAAGTGAGTTTCCTGCTTCAGCCTCCCAAGTAGCTGGGACCACAGGAACTGTCCACAATGCCTGGCTATTTTTTGGTTGCAGCTGTCATTGTTGTTTTGGCAGGCCTGGGCTGGATTCGAACCTGCCACCTTAGGTGTATGTGGCTGGAGCCTTAGCCACTTGAGCCACAGGCGCCGAGCCCCAAATCCTTTCTTATAGATGGTTAGAATGTTTCTTTCATTTTGCAGTTTATTGTTGTTAAATCTGTCACTTTTTATGATTGTTATCCAATGGGGAAAATCTGTATTAAATTTCTTATCTGAGTTGTAGGATTCCAGAGCAATATTCAGTAATCAATCTTAAATATTCTTTGAATTGATGGCACTAATTAACCATTTTGTCATTGCTTCTCATTTCAACGTACTAATAAGAGTTTTATGGACTCTCCACCAACATCAAATCAACAGGAAATTTAATATTTTCCCAGGTGTTCATGGGATTTTCTCTTGTTAATTGGATTACCAAACACATTCCAATTCTATTTCTCTTATTGAATTACAGGCACAGCTTATTGTACTGCACTTTGCTTTATTGCCCTTGAAGATAGTGAATTTTTTACAAAAGGACAGTGTGGTGGGCATAACTTTTCCAATCGCATGTGCTCAATTCATATCTCTGTGTTACATTTGGGTACTTCCCACAATATTTAAAGCTTTTTTGTTATTATATCTGCTATGGCCTTTGATGTTACTATTATAATTGTTTTGGGGCACCACACATGGTGTTCATATAAAATGGTGAACTTAGTTGATAAACGTTGTGTGTATTCTGATTGCTCCACTGACCTGCTGTTCCCCTATCTCTCACTCTCCTTGGACCTCCTTATTCTCTGAGACACAGCAATATTAAAATTAGGCCAGTTAATAAACCCACAGTGCCCTCTAAGTGTTCAAGTCAAAAGTCAAGGAAGAGTCAGGCACCTCTCACTTTAAATCACAAGCTAAAAAGGCAAGTCAAAAGCCAAGACAGCTAAGCCTCTGGCACCATACACTTTAGCTGAATTGTGAATGCAAGGAGAAAGTTTTTGAAGGAAATTATTAAAAGTACTACTCCAGCAAACACGTGAGTGTTGAAAAAACAAAACAGCATTATTGCTGATGTGAAGACACTTCTAGTTTTCTGGATGGAAGATCAAACCAGCCACAACAGTTCCTTAAGTCAAAGCCTCATCCAGAGCAAGACCCCAACTCTCTTTAATTCTATGAAGGCCAAGAGAGATGAGGAAGCTGTAGAAGAGTTGGAAGGTAGCTAAAGTTGGTTTATGAGGTTTTAGGAAAGAAGCCATCTCCATAACATAAAAGTACAGGGTGATGGCTCCGCGCCTGTGGCTCAAGTGCCTAAGGTGCCAGCCACATACACCTAAGGTGGTGGGTTAGAATCCAGCCCAGGCCCACCAAACAACAATGATGGCTGCAACCAAAAAATAGCCAGGCAGTGTGGAGAGTGCCTGTAGTCCCAGCTACTTGGGAGGCTGAGGTAGGAGACTCGAATGAGCCTAGGAGTTGGAGGTTGCTGTGAGCTGTGATGCCATGGCACTCTACCCAGGGGGACAGCTTAAGGCTCTGTCTCAAAAAAAAAAAAAATAGTACGGGGTGAAGTAGCAAGTGTCGATGCAGAAACTTCAGCGAGTTATCCAGAAGATGTAGCTAAGGTCAATGATGAAGGTGGTTACACTAAACAGCAGATTTTCTTTTTTTTTTTATTTTTTGAGATAGGAGCCTTAAGCTGTCCCCCTGAGTAGAGTGGCATCACAGCTCACAGCAATCTCCAGCTCCTGAGCTCAAGCAAATCTCCTGCCTCAGCCTCCCAGGTAGCTGGGACCACAGGCACCCATCACAACACCGGCTATTTTTCGGTTGCAGCCGTCATTGTTGTTTGGCGGGCTTGGGCTGGATTCAAACCTGCCACCTTGGGTGTAGGTGGCTGGCGCCTTAGCCATTTGAGCCATAGGCACTGAGCTGTAAACAGCCAATTTTCAACGTAAAAGAAAGCCCTCTGTTGGAGGAAGATGCCATCTGGGACTTTCATAGATAGAGAGGAGAAGTCACTGCCTGGCTTAAAAGCTTCAGATAACAGGCCAACTCTCTCCTTGGGGGTTAATGCAGCTGGTAACTTTAAATTGAAGCCAGTGCTCACTTACTGTTTTGAAAATCCTAGGGCCTTCAAGAATTATGCTGAATCTCCTCTATTTGTGCTCTAGAAATGGAACAATAAAGCCTGGATGTCAGCACATCTGTTTATATCATGGTTTACTGTATTTTAAATTCAGTGCCGTGCCCTACACAGAAAACAAGATTCTTTTATAATATTACTGCTCATAGATAATGCATCTGTTCATTCAAGAGCTCTGGTAGAGATGTACTAAGACATTTATGTTTTCATGAATCCATTCTGCAGCCCATTGATCAAGGCGCAATTTTGACCTTTAAGTCTTATTATTTAAGAAATACATTTTTAGGCTCAGCACCTGTCGCTCAGTGGTTAGGGCGCTGGCCACAAACACCTGGGCTGGCAGGTTGGAACCCTAACCAGGTCTGCTAAACAACAATGACAACTACAACAACAACAACAACAACAACAACAAAAATAGCTGGGTTTTGTGGCTGGCACCTGTAGTCCCAGCTACTTGGGAGGCTGAGGCAAGAGAATAGCTTAAGCCCAAGAGTTTGAGGGCAAGACTCTGTCTCAATTAAAAAAAAAAAAAGACATTTTGTAAGACTATACCTGCTATAGATTCCTCTGATCCATCTGGGCAAAGTAAATTGAAAATTACTGGAAAGAATTCATTGTTCTTTTTTTTTTTTTTTTTTTTTTTTGAGACAGAGTCTCAAGCTATCCTCCTGGGTAGAGTGCTGTAGCATCACAGCTCACAGCAACCTCCAACTCCTGGGCTCAAACAAGGTCTCATGCCTCAGCCTCCCGAGTAGCTAGGACCACAGGTGCCCTCCAATTTTTCGGTTGCAGCCATCATTGTTGTTTTTTGGTGGGCCCAGGCTGGATTTGAACCTGCCACCTTAGTTGTATGTGGCTGGTGCCTTAGCCACTTGAGCCACAGGTATGAAGCCAGGATTCATTATTCTTAATGAATGTTTGTGACTTGTGAGAGGAAATCAAAGTATCAACAGAAACTCTTGTTAGTGTAGTGTAGGGTAGACACATTGCCAAGGGCCCTGCTCCCAGCCTTGAGGGAGACTTATGCAACTGAGAGGCTTTGTTAGATTGAGGAAAATTGAGACAACCCCCTGGGTGGAGATTCCCTTACTCGGCCTGGCACTCTTTCATCTCTTCCTTCTAGCCTCCATTTAATGTTTCACCTTTGCTTCAGACGGACTGGGCTGAGAGAAGAACTGTTATCTCTGTTGGCCTGGGTTTCCTCTTTGGTTATGGGGATACTAACTACTCATAGAGATGTGGCTGTGAGAATCGGGTGGAAAACCTACAAGAAGCATCCACAGTAGGGTGGTTACTTGTCTTTTCTTTCTGGGCTGCAGGAAAGGGGCTATGATGCCAAGGCTGGGTAAGGGAAAGGCTTTTCCTCAGCCCCAGTCGCCCACGATGGTGGTCTACTTTGAGCCTTCCCTTTCTCCTCCCTCATCTTGTTCTCTTAAGGATCCCAAAGGGAATAAGGGCTGGGAAATCTAGGGAAGGAATGTGAAGCTTGCAGGAATAAGTCCTTTTAAAAGTAGCAGAAGGTGACCTTTGTTTCTCTTCCTTCCTTCCCCTGAGGCTTGTAAACAGACCTCAGTGCCCAAGTTGGAGTAAGTTTCAGGCAGAGGGGCTGGGGGAGGCTTGGAGAGAGGTTACCGGGTGTGAAAGCAGCTGGTAGGTTTGAGGAGTCACCACCAAGAGCTCAGTTAATTTGCACTGGAGGGAGACTGCAGTCCTTGGTAAGGGGGAAAGGCTTTTTGAGGACTGGGGCTTGCGGCCTCCAGGGGTCAGTTCTGTTCTGTCCCAATAGAGACCAAACCAAATGGGAAAAATCATAACACTTCTAAACTTTCCAGAATAGTACTTACAAACCAGCATGCGTGAAGAGGCAGGCTCCCCAAAGCCAATGCCATTGATTTTTGTCTGCTTTAGATACGGGGCTTGCATTTTTATTTTTAACAAGCTCTCCCAGGTGATTCTAAACTAGAGATTCAGGGCCCACGTTTTAAGGAACTGCTCCTGAGACTGCACACACATCTTCAGGGCTGGAGGTTCTTTCTGTGGTCTCGTCAGACTCCCTCCGATTATGAAACTTACTTGCTTTCCTACAGACTAAACTCATGTGGTTTGGCACCTAGTGGGCTCTGGGGCAGTGTAACTAGGTAGTCTCAGGGGACAACCCTGACCCAGCTCTGGGGCCGCTGACGGCACTTGGGCCCTTCAGAGTTTGGATCCTGATAACAAAATTTCAGCCAAAGCCAAAGTGAAGAACAGGGCGTGCCGGGGCGGGTCGCTCCAGCGCCAGCGGGAAGGTCCCAGCAAGCAGCTCCGGGGCTCAAACCTGCAGCGCTCCTTTCGCACCGGGCGGGGCTGGGAGGGGCGGGGCCAGAGCGGGGAACTCAAGCTCCAGGTTGCTATGGCAACGCGTCAACACCCCGGCTGGGGTGGCGGTGAGGGCGGCTCAGGCAGCTGAGGCTGGGGCCTCTCTGACGCGGCGAGATGGTGAGGGCCTGGGTGGTGGAGGAGAAAGCCTCGGCTAGGGCCTCGTGTGTCCTGAATGGGGTGGGATTTCAGAGAGGGGAAAGTGGGGGGACTAGGGTCTGGATCTAGGAGGAGGAGGACACTTCTAGAAGCAGCAAGGGAAGGGTGGGTGTTCAAAAGAGGAATTTAGGGGTAGAGTGATGGAGAGAAGGGGAGCTTGGGGAAAAGGAGTGTCCCAGCCCTCTTCCCCATGCCATCAGGGGTTGGGGGACTGTGGGATGTGATGTGGAAACAAACACTGGCGAGGAGGCCAGGTACTGGGTCATGGAACCTGTTCTGCCAGTAACTAGCAGAGTGTCCTTGGGTAAGTCACTTAACTACTCTGACCCTCATTTTTCTCCTCTGTTAGCAGGGCTGTGGGCCTCAGTAAGGTATTCAGTAAACTTTTGCCAATGAATGTGTGAATAGCTGGATGGATGGATGGATGGATGGATGGATGAGGCTTCTGGGCTGGGGAGGCCTGGAAGAGTTATGAAGGTGGGGAAGGCCAGCAAGGGAGGGGTGGGGGTGGGCAGGGAGTGTCCTGGTGTGAGGGGAGGGGAGAGAGCAGAGGACAGGCATTGACTGGGGCCTTGGGTTATGGGAATTAACCTTAGAATGTCTGGGGCACAGCAAGTGGTGAGGGGGTTACTTATGAACAAATCTCACACCCAGAAGCTGCACTGTTTTTCTGGGGCTCAATGGACTTCAGAAGAGCTTTGTTAATTATTAAATAAACAAGTCTCCAGCAAAGAGCAGTTTCCAACTTAGGGGAGCCCCTGCAGCATTGCATGGTGGGGGGTCCTCAAAGTCTCACATCCCCCAGCATGTCACGTGTTACAGGCACCATAGTACACACATGCACGTGAAGACACGCATTGTGGCTCCTGGCTGAGGCCACACAGTAAACATCAGTTCCCTTTTTTCCTGTTTTACATTTGTTCTATTTCCAAGCCTTTGTTGATGGGTAAGTTGTACCTGGGCTAGACTTGGGGCTGCACAGCACCCAGACGAGACATTCCCTGCCCAAGGGCCTCTTGGGGCAAGGTCTTAGCCAGCTGACTGAGCCCTTCTGAAGTCTCTGGGACCAGAAGGGGCGTAAGAACAGCTCTGAGAAGCAACAGATCTGAATTAATGAGCTCTGGTAGGCCAGGTGTGTGTGTGTGTGTGTGTGTACCTGTATTCACTATCTTTGGGGTGTTTGAGGGAATGAGAAGTGGTGTGGTGGTGAGGCTCCACTAGGCAGACTCCTAGGACTCTTGCAAAAATAATTCACAACATTCCCCAGAAATGGGATGGACCTCAGCACTGACTAGGTCATCATCTTCAGGTGGCATCCCTCAGATGGCCAGCCTAGTCCCATTTGAAGGAAGAGACCTGAGCTGATCTGCCTTTCACTCTGATCTCACCACTCAGAGTGAAAGGCAGGTGCCTAGTGCATGGGAATCCCCACCTTCTTATTAACCAATAGTCTGCAGAGAGGGAAGTAGACCGAAGCCAAGAGTTTGAAGCCTGCATTTGTCAGCCTGCGGTGACTTTACATACAAAAGAGGAACTAGATCTCAGGGCGGAGAGGACATCTAGGAAAGGACATGTCTTTGTTTTTGTTCAGTTGACAGGTGTTACAGTGACGTCAGGGAAATTCCACACCGACCTATTCCAGCCCCTTCCAGTTTTGTCTTGCTAGATTTGAGCTAAACATCCTGGATGCCGCAGTATAAAATAGTGTGGGTTTGTAAGGACTGGGCTCTCATCCCTTCAGCGTCAGGGCATCAGGCCTGCTGTTATGCTCTATTTTCAAATAAAAACACCTATAGTATTTTTTCTGGCCATGAACATTGTTACCTACTCATTGCAGAAAACGATTCAATGCAAAAAACATCATGCGACAGTAAAGCTTTACCCCAAACCACTGTTGAACATTTTTATGAAAATTCTTTCAGTAACTCATTCTAGGAGCACATCCTCCATCCAAACATTTTTATGGGAATACTTATATGTTTCTTAAAATTTATTTTTTTATAATGACTATGTTATGGAGGTCATTCTGTAGCAATGACTATACCTCAAAATCATTCTTTGTTTGACAAGCTAATGTTTCTGCATCTGAGTCTCTCACAGAGCCTGAAGAGAGGGGGCATCAGCTGGCATCTTCATCTGTCCCCAGTCGTCATTTTCCTCAATCCCCGTCACCTCCTCAGCTATCAGGAGCCCAGAGGAGCTGCCTCCCCACAGGCAGGACCTGGTGTGCTTCTCTCTAAGCCTTGCTTGGCTTCTTGGCAATATTTATTTTATCATGCAAGAGATGAAACCAGTCCTTCACCTCTTAAACAGAACCTCTTGGCTACAGCCTCTGGCCCAGAGGGATCCAGCCTTCCGTTGATGCTTGATTTTTCATCTTTTCTCATCCTTATACACAGTGGGCTTCCCCAATCCTTGTTACTCCTGGCAAAATGGTTTATGCTGACCCTTGTGAAAAGGCTCTCAGCTTCCAACCCAGCATTTCCCAAATGAGGTTTGCTCAGTCGCCCAACCCTGGGGCTTGGAGCTTCCCTCCATCCTTCCCTTCCCTCCCCCCAGTGGTTTGGGGTAAAAGCGTCCAGTGGTCACTTTTCTGTGGTCATCCATTTTCCTTCCTCTCTTCTGACTTCTAGGCTCAGGCAGTTGAGTATTCCTTCCTGTGATTTCCTCCTGCCTGGGTACCCAGGGCACAGGAAAGGGCAGATGCAGTCTCAGACCTGGAGGCACCTGCAGTCTGGTGAACACCAGGCACAAGGGAGAACCTGCAGGAGCTCTTAAAAAGAAACAGGAAAACAAATGCAAAACAATAATAATAATTTCCATCTGTGCTCCAAAGCCTTTTCACATGTGTTATTATCCACGGTGCAGACCGCGTACATGATCTGGAAAATGTGGAATGCTGGAGTGACTTGGAGTTAGGCAGGCAAAGTCACAAAAGGTGTCCATCCCAGTCTGGTCTGCAGTCCTTGAGAGGTCATCTTGCTCAGTTTCATTCATTTATTCTTCATCAGACTCATACTGAATTCCTATTATGTGCTAGGCATTGCATCTTTTTTCTTAATTACATACAGAACTCATGATCCAAAACCTTTCACCTTCTCCAGTTATTCCTAATGCTAAGCCTCAATCCCACCTGCTGCAGTCTCTATTCATTTCCTCTTATTCTATTTTTGGTGGAAAGGGGAGCAGTTGCTCACCACCCACCATGTAATAACCCTTTAGAGGCTGTTATTAGGCATCCTCAGGGCTGCTTTATTTACCTTTTAATAAATTCAAGCTTTTGTGCTCTGCCATGTTGGGTCTGACTGGGGATGTGGAGGGGGACTCCCTTAGTAGGCTAGTCAGGGAGGGAAAGGCACCCACAGCCGCGCTCCTGTACAGGACAGACCAACTGGAAAGTAACTGCCCCATTGGGGCAGTGGAAACCTGATACAGGTGGAACAGGTGCTGGGGTGTCTGATGGGTAACGGCAGATCAGAGAGCGCTTTCAAAACACTGTCCAGTGTTTAGTGACCTGGAATGTAAGGTCCGTTTCCCTGTTTACCGTGTTCCCTTGACAGCTGCTGATTCTCAGGCTTGGGGAGACTCCATGTGTCTGGCTCACTGCCCTCAGGGTAGCACAGTTTAGAGAGGTGTGGGGGGCAAGGTTTAAATCAGCTTTAGCATTAAGTCTGGAGTTGTCCAGTGGTCCTCACACACACTGCCTCCTAGAGATAGATTCTGCCGTTGGGGCTGAGCTGACCTTTAGGAATGGAGGTTTTATTACTCAGGGTCCTTGGTTATAAGCAACAGAGCTAGAGCTCTAAGTTACGTAGAAGGGAATGTATTAAGAGGACTTTGGAGTGCTCACCAACTTTACAGCAAGGCTGGGAATCTAGACATGGAAAATAGGAACAAAGGGAGGCTTTGCAGCTGGAACCAAGGCCAAAATCAAAACCTAGAACTGGCCTGGCAAGGACCCTTGATGCACTGTTGTGCCCCCAAAGCTGCCAGCTCTGATGTAGGGTGCTGCTGGTGTCCTTATCAGTGTTATCCCAGGTACTGGGTCTGGCTGCCATTGCTGCCTTGGTCAGAAAGGTTTTCCTTGTCCTGCTTCTTGCATCACTAGTTCCCTAGTCATTGTCACCTCAGGTGATCTCGTTGGCTAATCCTGGGTCTCTTGGCCCAGGGAAGGCAAATATCTGGTGTTTACAGCTTCTGCAGTTGGAGAGTCTCCTGATAGAGACTCTCAGAAACTCACCAGATAGAGAAGTTTCAAAAATAGGAAGATGGTAGGGGGTTAAACATGACTGAGTGGTCCTGGGAGAGAAGGAGCCACAGAGTGGATATTATGACCTGGTTTTCCTGACTGAAGCTGGTAATCACTCAGCATTCACCCACGACCTAAAGTTGACGAGGCCTCGGCCACGTGCCTGGCAATGGGTGAGGGGCTTTTCCGTCCTGTATATCCCCTGACCCCTGTAATCTTGTGAGATTGCAGAGATATGAAGCGGGTAAAATATTAGTGCCATTTGTGAAGGGCTTGGGAGCTCAGGCTGAGAAGATTGGAGGCAAAGAGGACACTATCCATGTCCTAGGAGGCCCAGATGCCTCACAAGGGGCTGTCCTTGTGGGAAACTGGGACCAGAGGGACAACGGGGAGAAGCTGTAGCCCCTCCCCTCCTGCAGTCCCCACTTCTCTCATCCTTCCTGTCATACCGTATGGCTAACTCGGCCTTCTTTGGCTCCAGGGACCACAGACATGTCCCCCCCCACCCCTTAAAATGTTTTGTTTTGTTTTTAATTGACACATAATAATTGTACATATTGGTGGGGTGTAGTGTGATGTTTTGATATGTGTATACATTGTATAATGATCAAATCAGGGTAATGAGCACATCATCACTCAAACAGTTATTTCTTTGTGGTGAGCACATTCTAAGTCCTCTCTTCTGGCTCTTCTCGAATCTATAATACATTACTGCTACCTATAGTCACCCTCCTGTGCAACAGAGTAGCAGCCCTTCCTCCTCCCGTCTGACTATAGCTTTGTACCCATTGATTGACTTCTCCCTATCCCCCCACACTGCTACCCCCCAGCCTCTGGTAACCACCATTCTACTCTCCACTTCTATGAGATCAAATTTTTTTTATTAGAAATTCTCCTCTTCTCCAACTTCTCTTCTTGCAGAGAATGACCCCCCTACCGCACGCTTCAGTGCGGGTGCTATCCATTTGTTGCTCTTTGCTCCTTACATTTCGGGGTTCATGCAGGTGCTTTCACCCAAGCACAGGCTGGAGAAGTGTTTACTTTCCAGGGTCTGGATGCCACTTAGTACTGATGAGCCAAACTTTCTGCCTCTTCCTGCAGCCGCGAACCACAAGTGGCATCTTGAGCGCCTCTTCTACCACTTCCAACAGGTCAAGGAATAAGACTCGCTATCGGACCAAAGCCATGAGCTCTGAGGTGGATGAGAGCCTCTTCGGAGTTATCAAGGTAACCTTCAGTGAGCCCCTCCAAGTGGATGCTTCACCTGGAGGCAGTGGCCTAGACTAGTGTTGCTCAGGACAAAGCTGGCACTGGGTCGCCTGGCTCTCATAGGTATCTCTTGGATTGAAGACAAATAGAAGCTCTGAGATCTGACCTGCAGAGCCTTGGCTTCTGGTAGGGCTTGTGTAAACATGGGCACCTGGCTGCTTCCACCCCTGAAATACCTCTTGCGTTCATAGCATTTGAAATTTGGTGTAGTATCCAAAGGGAGGTTCTTCTGTAGAGAGCTCGATAGTTGTCTGGTGAGAGCTCTGTCGTGGGAGCATTCAAAGGCCTGTGAGCTGAGCTTGCAGACCCAGAGCAGAATCTTCCCTTAAATCCAGGAATAACAGCATCAGAGTGCAACACAAACCATCCTCCTTTCCTGGCTGCCCAACTAAAACAATTCATCACTTTGGAAAATGAGCAGGTTTTTATGTGCAAGTGTCATCCAGACTAAGAGGTTGACAACTCTTTTTGTCTAGAAAAGGAGAGCTAGAAAATTGCTTTGAGTAATTTTGATAAGCATGAATTTTAGGAGGTGAGAAGGGAGAGAGAGGTTAGGGAGAAAAAGAGAATGAGACATGGAGATAATGACTGTGGGAGATTAAGAGAAAGGGAACAGAGAAAGAGAAGAGACCAATGGTCTCAGTCCCTCTGGCCGTGGGGCAGGCTGGGGAGAGGAGAGATGACATCTATCACTCACCTCACCACTGTCATTGTGAATTGCAGAGGACTTTCTCAGGGTTCAACATGGCCCTCTTTCTTCGTCTAGGAGACCCTCACTCTGCAGCAGTTTTCCTATTAGTAAGGGAAAGGATCAAAGGGATGCGATTTCACTTAACAGACATTTTTTGTTTTGTGCCCATGTGGAGTTTTCTCACCAAAGCAAAGAGAGACTTGGAAATGGCAGCGTTCTCCAGGAGCAGTCACACTGGCTAGCTAAGCAGTGGCCAGAAGAATGCTTGTCTCTGGCTCACTTTCTTTGGCCTGGTGGGTGGGTGGGAATCTAGAAAGTCTCTCAACCACCAGTAGGGGGCAGAAGTGGCCTGTGGCATGACAGCCGTTCCCGCTTGGAGCAGAGATGGGCAGCAGGTGGCAGCAGCACTGGGGCCTGGCTGTGCCCAGTGGCAGTCTGAGGCCAGGCCAGGTGGTCACCTCCCTGCCTCGTCAGGAGCACAGTTATGGCATTAACAACGAATGAATCCTTTCCCATCTTTAGACATTTTCTGAAATAAGTGATTTCATTTTCTTGTAATCTAATACGTCTTCAAGATCAGAGAATTTTGAAAAAAAAAAAAAAAAAAAAATAAAACCACATAGTAAATATTTATTTTTTTGATGAATTAAAAATAAATGAATTCCTCAAATTAAATTTTT